>JAOXYD010016015.1:0-14867 GCA_028565735.1 Pinacopodium congolense
TTCTAACCCAACATTAATAATTAAATAATAATAAAAACACAAAACACAAATAAAAACACTTAAATAAACAAAAATTAATCTAAATTAATACTAAATACAAACAAAACAATAATTAAAATTATACTAAACAAAAACACATAAAATAAATATTATAACACAATAAAAACAACCTAATATGCAATAAACACATGCAAAACACTTAAAAAACACATACAAACACAATTATCAGTGATTTTGTGCGAGTTATATGACTTGAAAATATTGCATTATATAAAATTTATGTGATTTGTGATTTATCTTAATCTATTGTGAATTATGGATGAGAATATGAATATTATGCGAATTTTGGTTGTATGAAAAATATGTATACGATGTGTGAGGAATTTTGTGATGAGTTATTTAATAGAGGAATTATGCAATGATGAAAGAAGATGATGCGACACAATAATGTTGAATTTGTGGAATATCAAGAGAATATAATGAAATTGTAGTTAGTAGCTTACCTAGATAGATTTATATTCGATGGTCTTGATTTTTATACTATATGATTGAGCTTGATTATTAGGCATATGCCGGGATATTCCAAGAGTGGGGATATCCTTAATGATTTGATTGGTATTCCAAGAGTGGAGATACCCAGGACGCTTTCAAGAGTGGGAAGTGTCCTGTATGTTTTATTTGATGAGATCCAATGTTCTAGGAGTGGGAATGCCTAGGATATTTTCAGGAATAGGAAGTGTCTTGTAGGGTTTATTTACTGGCAGATCATTGGATATAAGTCTATTAAGTTAAGTAAGGCCATAAAGTTTAAGAAAAATATTAAATGAAAATTCTAGAAATCAGAGTATGGATTAAGAATAATAAATAAATATAAATTGTAATATGAAATTGTAATGTGTTGCTATACGATAATGGCATGTTTATATATATTCTTTTATATTTGTATGTGTTATATGTTGCATGATGGGTACAATCTAGTTACCCCTTACTGAGATGACAGCTCATTTCTTACCCATTGAATTTTTCAGGAGATTTTCAATAGATTTTGAAACATTTTAGATTTTCAGTTGTATTGATGGATAGTGCAGGTGGAACAGCTTATCGCAGGATGTCACAAGAACTAGTTTTAGTTAGATTTATGTATTCTTTGACAATTTAATTATTTTACGATATAAAGGATATTGATGAATTGTTTTGAATGGCTATTAGATTTATTGTAATTGAAAACTGCATCTTTTATTAATAATTATTTCTATTTTTTTAAATTAATTCCTTGTGAGTTATTGAAGTTATTATAAGGAGCTTTTAGATAGAATCTAATAAATTTAGGGATTATATTTGGAATTGTGAATTGAATTGAGGAATTAGGGTTGTTGCGATTTGGGAATTGTATGTGAATTGGAAATTAAGTTTGAAATAGGTTGGAGCGTTTCAGCAATTGTTCAAGTCATTTGGCATGTTTATCATAAGGTTTCCTACATGCAATCTAGTTGTTTGAAGACTACCAAAGTGGAATATGCTTATGCCTTCCCATTGTTTACCACCACTTGAAGGGCAAAAAAAAAATCCAACCCATTCGATAAGGCCTTTGTAGCCAGTTTTCTTACATTAAATACTTGACAAATTAATTTAAAAAAGGAATTGTAAAGGACATCTTGGAATTCAATCCAAAGCCATATTACTCTCTTCATATTATACCAATTGAAATAAAGCAAAGAGGGGGGTTCTTCAAGTTCTAATGGCCTTGCACGCCCTTTAAAATTCACTCGAAATTAACAAATTAATTAGGACTCAACCCCACTTAGAAACTGTCAAATTTGGAGGCTTGGTAGGCACCGAATTCATAGCCTAACAAAGCCAAATCTTTGCCTAATAAAGACAAAGAAAGGAGAGGCTATCTTGCCTATAAATTGGCAGCATAGAAAAAAACAAGCAAAACAAAATAGATAGAGAGGAAAGAGAGAAGTGAGGGTGAGAGAAAGAAAAAAATATATTGTGTGTATTTTTTTTTTATGAGTCTAGTTTTCTTCTTGTAATCCCCTAATTTTTTCAGTAGTGAAATTCTTCTACCTCATCCGTGGTTTTTACTCTAAATTAGGAGTTTTTCATGTAAAATCTGTGTGTTTATTTTATTTTCAGTATTTTCAATTTCATTTTAGCTGCGACTTTGCTCGATCCAAATCTCAAATTTTCTTAACAATTGGTATCAGTACCAGCCTTAAGTGTGTATATCTGGTTATTTTATGCTCTGTGGTTGCCACTGAGAATGGATCTTTCATATCAAAAGATAAGTTAGATTATTATTCACCTTTCTAAAGGCATTATTCATAAACTGTTACTGGTAGCAGTAATGAGGGTAAAGTATGGAATTGAAAAAGTCAACGGGAGCAATTTCTCATTGTAAAAGTTAAAGATAAAGGCAATCTTAAGGAAAGATAATTGTCTAGCGGTTATTAGTGAAAGGTCAGTTGGGGTCACAAATGAAAAGAGGAACAAGATGGATGGGAATGCTATAGCTAATCTTCGCCTAGCACTAGCTGATGGAGTATTATCTATCATAGAGGAGAAGAAGACGACGACAGAAATATAGGATCACCTCATAAAATTGTACGAGGCCAAATCACTCTATAACAAATTTTTTCTGGAGAGGAAAATATACACTTTACGTATGGAAAAATCCACTTTGGTGACAGAACACCTGAATACTTTGAATCCTCTATTTTCTCAACTTACATCATTAGGGTATACAATAGAGATAAGTGAACGTGCAGAAATTCTACTTCCAAACCTACTGGATTCATATGATCAACTCGTCATCAATTTAATAAATAATACAAACAATATAGACTTCAACAATATTGCAGTTGATATTCTGTAAGAAGAGTTTCGACACAAAAGTAATGAAGATAGGCTAGTAAATTTGCAATAAACGGAGGCCTTGGAGGTAACAAGAGGAAGATCAATGGAACATGGCCCATGTAGGAGCCACAATTACGGTAGATCAAAATTTAGGAGTAAGAAGAATTTCAAGTGCCACAATTATGATAAGAAAAGGAATCTGAAGAAGGATTGTTGAAATCTAAAGAAGAAAGATTATGTTCCTCAAGGAAATGCTGTAAGTACTTCAGATGATGGAAGCGCAATGGTATGTGAAGCGGCAATGACTATTTGAGTAAAGAGAAGATTTCTGATGTATGGTTTCTCGATTTAACAACTACTTTTCATATGACCTCTCGAAAAGAATGGTTCTATCAATATGAATCTGTCTCTGAAGGATCTGTGTACAGATGCAATGATCAAGTTTTAAAGATCGTTGGAATTGGCACTATTAAATTGAAAATGTATGATGACACAATTCAAATTGTTGAAAAAGTGCGATATGTGAAAGGCCTGAAGAAGAATTTATTGTCTGTGGGGTAACTAGATGATCTAGGTTTCAGATTTGAGATTCAGAATAAGATTATGAAGGTGATTAAAGGAGTGCTTGTATTCATAAAAGAAAAGAAGATAGCTACAAATTTGTACATGATGAAGGGAGCAATAACTACAAATTTGTACATATTGAAGGGATCAATTTTATAAGAAGGAGAGGCATCCGTTACCGTGACCAGTCCAAGTGATAAATCTACAATGATGTGGCATAAAAACCTTGGACATATGTCAAAACAAGGAATGAAGATACTTGCAAAGAGGAATCTACTTCTATGTCGCACAAAGGTATCACTACCCTTTTATGATTATTGAATTGTAAGCAAGCAGCATCGATTGAAGTTCAACATATCAAAGTTCAAAAATAAGGAAATTTTAGAATTGATTAACTCTTATGCATGATAAGCACCGGTGACATCCCTAAGAGGAGCAAATTTCTTTGTATCATTCATTGATGATTATTCGAGGAGATGTTGGGTGTTTCCTATCAAGAGAAAAGCGAATGTGTTTTGAGTCTTCAAAATTTATAAAGCACGGGTGGAACTTAAATCTGGCAAGAAGATCAAGTGTTTATGGTCAGATAATGGAGGAGAATATACTGGTAAAGAATTTGATGAGTTTTATAAGTAAGAAGGCATCAAAAGGCAGTTCAAGACGACATACACTCCTTAACAAAATGGAGTGGTAGAGTGGATGAATATAACTCTGTTCAAAAGAACAAGAGTGATTATGGGAAATACAGGCTTAGATAAGAAATTTTGGGCAGAAGCAGTCAATATCGCTAGTTATGTGGTGAATCAAACTCCATCAATTACAATTGAGTTGAAGACACCAATGGAGATGTGGACTGGTAGACCAATGGATTACTCGAACCTCCATATATTTGGAAGTACTACCTATATGAGGTTCAATGCCCAAGAAATTACAAAGTTGGATTCAAAATCTAGAAGATACATTTTTTTAGGGTATGATAAAGGAGTAAAGGGGTATCAACTATAAGATCTCACTGTCCATAAGATTGTTATCAGCAGATATGTTACTTTCTTAGAAGATAATGATCAAGAGTAAACAAAAGATGCTAGCACTTCAAAAGAGAATTCAGAGACTATAATAGTACATATTGAAAGGGAATTTGATTAAAATGATTCTTCTGAAGCTGCACCAGAGTAGGAGGAGTAAGAATCAATCAAATAGGATGTTTTAGATACTCAGAGATCAACTCGCACAAGAAGAGCATCGAATTGACACTCAGATTATATTATAGAGAGTAATATTGTATACTGTCTTTTAATTAAGGATGGAGAGCGATCAACTCTTTAGAAAGCAACGAATAGTTCATATGCATCTCAGTGGATGGTAGCAATGAAGCAAGAAATTCAAGAACTTCATAAGAATAAAACATAGGAGCTAGTGCCACTACCGAAAGGAAGAATGCCCATTGGTAATAAATGAGTTTGCAAAATTAAGCGAAGTGGAGATGATCAAGTGGAACGATATCGTGCACGGTGGTAAAAGGTTAAGTTCAAAAAGAAGGTATTGACTGCAACAAAATATTTTTTCCTATAGTTCGAATTACTACGATTCGAGTGGTTTTGGCGATATATACTACATTTGACTTACATTTTGAGCAATTAGATGTAAAAATTGCATTTCTTTATGGAGATCTTGAAGAAGAAATCTATATGTTGCAACCAAAAGGTTTTGAAGAAAAATGGAAAGACAACCTGGTTTACAAGTTGAACAAATCTCTGTATGGTCTAAAGCAGGCGTCAAGGTGTTGGTATAAGAGATTTGATTCCTTCATCATGAGTCTTGGTTATAGTAGACTAAATGCGAATCTTTGTACATATTTCAAGAGGTTTGATAAAGATGAATTTATAATCTTCTTATTATACGTGGATGACATGTTGGTTACAGGTTCCAACAATGATCGCATTAAAGAATTAAAGGCACAGGTGGCTAGAAAATTTGAAATGAAAGACTTGGGACCAGAAAACAAGATTCTAGGAATGCAAATTCTCTGAGACATAAATAATAGGAAGATTTGGCTTTTTCAGAAGAATTATTTAAAGAAGATCTTGCGATGATTCAATATGTAAGATTGTAAGTCAATTTCTACCCCACTTCCTGTTAATTTCAAGTTATCCTTAAGTATGAGTCCTAGCAATGAAGAAGAGAGGATGGAGATGTCTCGAGTATCGTATGCATCAATAGTAGGAAGCTTAATGTTTACTATAATTTGTACAAGACTAGACATTGCATATGTAGTGGGAGTAGTTAGTCGATACATGACGAATCCTGATCGAGAGCATTGGAATACTGTGAAGAGGATTCTCAAATATATTAAGGAACCTTTAATGTTGCATTATGTTATGAAGGATCAGATTTTATTGTTAAAGGATATGTTGATGCTGATTATACAAGTGATCTTGACAAAAGTAAATCCATTACAGGATATGTGTTTATACTAGCTAAAGCAGCTATGAGTTGGGTTTCAAAACTGTAGTCAGTTATGGCTACGTCAACAATAGAAGCAGAATATGTAGAAACTACACAAGCTAGTAAAGAAGCAGTGTGGTTGAAGTTGATGTTGGAAGAATTTAAATGTAAACAAGAGAAAATATAGTAAAGAAGCAGTGTGCCAAGGAAAAATACATTCGAGTTTAGTACCACTTGTGGAAGAAGAAATGATGGATATCCAGAAAATTCATACCATAAATAACTTGACATATTTTGTGATAAAGACAATCAATGTTAACAAGTTTATATGGTGTCGATTCTCTTATGACTTGATAGAGACGTAAGCAAGATGAATCGGTAAGGTAGAAACAATAGTGTGAAAATATGACTGATTATTAATCAAATCTTCAAATAATAGAATTATCAAATTTGGAGATTTGGTAGGCATCGAATTCGGTGTATACCAAAGCCAAATCTTTGCCTAATAAAGACAAAGAAAGGAGAGGCTCTCTTACCTATAAATTGGCAAGAGAGCATTGAAGAAAAATAAGCAAAACAAAATAGATTGAGAGGAAAGAGAGAAATGAGGGTGAGAGAAAGAAAAAAATATATTATGTGTATTTTTTTGTAAGTCTAATTTTCTCTTTGTAATCTTCCAATTTTTTTAGTAATGAAATTCTTCTACTTTATTCATGATTTTTAACCTAAATTAGGAGTTTTTTACTTAAAATCTATATATTTATTTTATTTTCAGTATTTTTAATTTTATTTGAACTGTAATCTTACTCTATTCAAATCTTAATTTTTTTAATAGAAATTACAAACCTCCTAAATGCTCTTTTTAAGACCTTAACGAATAGTATATTCAATCCTGACAACTCCTTAATAGCATCGTTATCCAAGCCAAATTGGCTTCATTGGTATGACAAATTCAGATTAAAATATAATAACGTCGTGATGCCACAAAGTCTTGATGATTGAAAGGAACAAAACCCTTTTCCTGTATTCATAGAACATGCATATTTTTTTTCACTTTTGTCCACCCACCTTTGAAATTTGGTATGATGAAATGCAACAAATGTGGGAATTTTTTTATGCTGTAGCAACATAGAAACATGACAGCAACTTGTCGACGTCTAAAGAGATCCTGGAACGTACTTTGTCCAAAGTAGAGCATTCTAAACATATATTAGACCAAAGCCTGTTCGGCCTCAGAAGTGGAAAACAACTAACCTGTTCTCACCATCACCATTTTTACCAAGCTCGGAATGACTATGATCAGAAAAGAGAGAGTGAGAATCAATCAAAGCTCAGTGAAATCACAATCACAACTATATGATGTCTAATCAAACATCTTGCTTGTCACAACACAAAGGTGAATACATAAGACAAATTGCTCCGCTTGAATTGAAAAGGCCTAAAATATCAGTATCATTCTTTCTTTGTACCAAACATCCATGTCTCAAGCACTGAGATGATGTATCGATTTGTACTTGTGAGTGGACATATTGATACACTGCCCAACCACTGTATTTATTGTTGAAAAAGAAAAAATTCAGAAGTAGCTAAAGCAAGGGGAATTATATATTAATTAAACAATTAAGCATGCATGTAGATCCATGAGCATGACCTATCATTTAGGTGATAAGTAAGGGTTAGATACAAATTTTTATGTGGTTTATCTTTTTTTATCTTAATTCTTATCCTTATGATATTATGTGTTATTATATAATCTCTTTTGCTTATATTTAGTATATTTTTCATCTTTTTTAAAAAAATTGGAGTAGTACTAGAATTTTTAAATTTTAATACAATGCTATTTTAATATTTTAAAAATGATTAAAATTTTATTTAAAAAATGACAGAAAAGATTGTGTGATTATTAAATAATATTATTAGAAGATAAACAATTATATTCAAAGCATAAAAATTAAAATAAAAAACAAACTGTAGAGATTCTAATGTAATTAAGCCAATAGATAATAATTCATTAATTCCTTTCTTATAAGTCCATTTTTAGGTGAAATGTCCTTATTAAAAGTTTATTATTGGCAGAGGCATGGGAATGATCAGTTTTGTCAGCTCTCTATCAGATCTCAATCTTATTATTGTTTAATACAGAATTATTTGATGAGTCAGTTTATCATACTTCGTGTTTTGTTCTTTTCTGTTGTTTTGTCATGACTTGTTTGGTCACCCATCTCATACTGTCTTCTTCTTCTTTTTCTTCTTATATATGTATATTAATGTAAAGCGTTGAAGAGTTCTCTGTCTACCCCAACTTCACGTCTCTAGGTCTAATCTACAACTATCATTTGAATTAGATATGTGATTATGAGGGATTATTATTAATTAGTTTGGGTGACATAACCTAACCAAATAATAATTCCATGCATGGTGGGTACGTAGTCATTAATTTAGGTGTGGTGTTATGATGATCTGAAAACGACAACAACAGGAAAGCAAGAAACATTAAGGGTTTTGCAGGGTTTTGAGTTACTTAATAGCTGTCACCTGTAGTTAGTTTAGGCTTGTCTTTCGGTTTTTATTTTTTATTTTTATATATTTTGTATATGTTTTAATTTTTATATTATATTACTGTATTATTTTGTACTATTTTTTAATTTTTAATTTTAAAAAATAATAAATCAAAATCAAAAGTTAAAGTGAATAGAAGGTGTTCTTAGACTTTATTTAGTTAAGTTTTTATTTTTAATATTTGTTTCTTATTTTTTAAAATACAAAAATTTTAAAAATAATATATTAATACAACAAAAAATTCAAAAGATACATACAAATTAATATAAAAATCACAAAAAAATCATAACTAATAACCTAAATAAACATACTCTACGGACCATTGTAATTTTTTGTCTCGGTCTTTTAATTCCCTCATCTTGGGCTAGGTTGAGTTGGGCCCTAACAAGATCTGGGCCTGAACAAGAGTTGAAATTGGTTCATTTCCAAAAGTATAGAGTCATTGGCCCAAAGACACTGATATTGTAGGTGCAGGCTCTCTTCTTTGAAAAAAATTTCATCTTGAAGATCCTCTTTCATTGATCCGTAATAATAAGCAGCTTTTATTATACTGAATCAGAAAAAAATTGCAGAACCAATCCATCTCCAAGATCTTACTTCCTAAATCTGTACAACTAAGCAGTTAAATACTTCCCTTATCAAAAAGTTTTTGTGAGAACAGAGAACAAAGAACAGAAGTGACGCAGCCACCTCTTAATTTCATTCAACCTCTTCTCTCTTCAACCTCTTTTTGGGCATACAGTAGAATTGCTCCTCACTTGCGAATCTTTTCGACTTGGACACTCCTAAATTTGAGAAGTCAAATCTTTGATAGAATTCATTCCCATCTTTTGGGGCGTACGGTGGAATAACCCTGCTTTTTTTTATTTCAATCCTATCGTCGCTGACGCTGAACTTAGAAAAGGATGCATCCTCTTCAAAGTTACCTTGTCTACGTACCCTCATGCAAAATCTTTCACTGATGAAGACTATCATGTGCACCTTTTCTGTTATATCAACGTAAAATGATAAAAAAAATCGGTGGAGCAATGATAATTATAGCCAAAAGAGCAATCATATCTAAGATGGATAATCAAGGCACACATAGAAAACAAATCCCAAAAACGAATGATTATACCAATGAAAAGGAAGGTGGATTTGAATCGAATTACCCATGTTTTCATACTTGACCCACTCGGGTAGTCTCCTTCCTGGATATACTATTTCTATGAAGTTCTGAAAATCACAAATTTATAAATCAAATTAATGATTATACTCAAAGAAAGAAAGAAAGAAAGAAAGAAAGAAAGACAAAAGAAAGATAAAAAGTTACATACTAATTGTTTTTGCATTTGATTTCTTCTAAAAGCAGCCAAATGATTTCTCAGCAGTGCATTTGCGACTTCATGGCAATCATTTTCATCCAACTTTAAGCAATTCCATAAAGAAAATAATCTCTGTTGCACTTGTGAGTGAAACGATAGTTGTTTAAGGGCGGATATTTGTTCTAGTGATCTACAATTATCGGCATATAATCTGCAGACACTGGATGGAAGTTCTGGCAAGGATTGAAGTCTTCTACAGTTTTCTATATAAAGAAATCTCAAATGTGAAAGTTGTTTGATAGTTACAGGTATTCTCTCAAAACTATTTCCACTCAAATCTAGAATTTCCACATAATAGAGAAAGCTCAAGTCCTCAGGCAACTCTCTTATATTACAGTTATGAAGGGTTATATATCTTAAAGAAGAGATGTCATCTGACGATACAGTCGATGCATGGTTGCCTAAAACCTCCAGCCCTTTGAGATTGCCAACAGATGATGGCAACTTCGCTATGGCTGTCCCATCTAAGAAAAGAAATTTTAGATTTTCCATGGCATCCAAGATTTCAGGAAGCTCCGTAAAGTGTGAAGACCCCTCTAGATAAAGTCCTTCAAGAGATGTTAACTTGCTAAAAAAGTCACTTGGAAGGGTTTTGAGCTCTCTACAATTTCTCATCTGTAATATCTTTAATTTGCAGAGGAGTTCAACTGATGATGGAGGTACATGTTTTATAGCAGTCCCATCTAAATACAACCTCTTTATGTTGCTTGAAATCTCAGGGAATGTACTTAAATTAGAGCAATCTCTAAGATCAAGAATTTCAAGAGCTTCTAGAAGTCCACTTCTACTATTTGGAAGATGAATTATGCTTTTGTTGTTTACAAAACTTAGGGACTTTAACTTGCTCAATGGACTTCCATAAATATATCTGTATGAGGGAACTTCAAACAAACTGCAAAAACCTTTAACAATCATACTCAATATTTCATATGCTTGTCCGAATGCCACTGATTTTGTCTCCTGTAATTAAAAAAATTAGGAAAAGGATCAGTTCTCTAAATTAATATTGCTTTCAAATTTTATCACAAAAAGAACAAGTGATTAAATTGTTAAACAATAACTCAAATACCTTTGGTTCCTTCCAAAATTCTTCAATATTACTATGGGGTAATTCAAGTACCACAAGATTTTGTGGGTGGAAACTTGGTGGAAAAGATTTCAATGGATATCCATTCCAATGAAAGTATCTTATCTTATTAGGAAGACAATCAAGACCTTGAGAGAGATGTAAATTGCCTTTTTCTTGAGAACATCCATAGAAATTGAGAAACTTAAGATTAGGCATCTTCATGAACACTTTTGGATCTAAATCTATTTCCCTTATCTTAGTCACATCAAGAATTACGCTTTCCACTGTTTCGGTTTCCTAACAACAACAACAATAAAATATTTATAAAAGTTAATATGGCAATAAATAACTTTTTCAATAAATCAGAAAGTATAAGAAACTCTTGATAATAGAGGGCAATATTCTAAATATTCTCAGTATTTACCTTATTCTCTAAAAATACTTCATAAATATCTTCAGGATCCCATAATCTGCTACGTTGAGTCGGATACTTAGTTTCTTGTCGAACAATTTCCTTTCCCATCTCTTGCAGTAAATCATGTATGTCCAATGAAGAAGTCACAAGGCACTTATCTACAAGACTATTTAATATAATATCTATATCGAATCCACTGCTTTTGTATATTCGCCTCATAATATCTTTATTAACGTATGTTTGCCTCACATGCTTGAAGAAGCATGCAATGTCGAGAAACACATCTTTTTCCACCCTATTTAAGCCATCATAACTGATTTGTAGCACACTTTGAATATCCTTATTTGGAACTTTTGACAATTGATTCAATGTACTTTCCCACTTCTTTTTCTTTTTTCCAGCCAAAGAGAAGCCTAAAATCTTTAAAGCCAAAGGATTGCCTTGTGCGTAATTAACAATTGAATTTGAAAAGGATACATAATCACCTTTTGGATATTTTTGTTTGAAGGCACTCTTACAAAAAAGTTGAAGGGCTTGAACATAATTTAATGGTTTAACTTCATATATAAAATCAGCCCTCCCTTCAAACACTTGCTTATTTCTACTAGTAACGAGAATCATACTTTCTGACCCAAACCAACATGGATTTCCAATCAAAGTCTCTAGTTGTAATGAATTATCAACATCGTCAAGAACAATTAACATCTTCTTACGACTAAGTCTTGTTATAAGAAATGGTCCAGGACTAGCACTAAACATATATTTTAATGAATCTTTTTCACCCAATGCTTTTGATATAAGTTGTTCCAGTAACTTTTCGATGCCAATAGCTTCTGAATTTTGTCTCACGTTATGTATAAAACAACAACCTTGGAATTGATGCGAAATCATATTGTATATGATTTCAGCTGTAGTAGTTTTACCAAGACCGCCCATACCCCAAATTCCTAAAATACAAATCTCCAATGGCTTAATGACAAAAACCTTTTTAATTTCCTCCATGTGCGACTCCATTCCAACAAAACGCTCAAAATCATCACATGTCATTGATTGGTCCAATTTTTCCAAAATATCTTCAACAATTTTGTTAATAAGCATATGATCATTGCTGTCAATTAAGAAACACAATATAAATTAATGAAAAGCAATATATATATATATATTTGTATTATTAAATCTAAAACGTACCTGAAATTCTTGGAATCAAGTCCACATAGGTTGGCAGCTGTGATCAAGGCATCCCTCCACTTAAAGATCTTGTGTGTGTTCATGGGATTTATCTCATGTTTTATGAAAGCTACAGCAACATCATGGGACTGTTTCCTTAAATGAGATGGATCTACCTCGTAAAAGACTGGTATGAGAATCAATCCATGAGTTTGATGACATTCAATGATCTCTACGAGCTCGTCAAGGCACCAAGCCGAAGATGCATACCCTTTTGAGAAAACGATGACAGCAACAGTTGAATTTTGGATTGCTTGCGGAAGGGACTGAGCAATTTCTTCTCCAGATTTGAGTTCATGGTCGTCAAAGAAGGTTAGGAGATCCTTTTGGCACAACGCAGCATAGAGATGGCTGGTGAAATTGCGACGAGTGTCTATGCCCCTAAAGCTCAAAAAGACATCGTACTTCAATGGGTGAGAGGCCAAAGAAGAAGAAGAAGCCATTACTGATGAACCCAAGACAGTAACTAACCATAGCAAAACTTCTATGCGTTATTTAACACAAGAATTCATTGATCCGAATTTGCCGTTTGAATTAGGCTTTTGGGGTCGTTTCTTGTTGACTAGACGGTAAGATGAGCACCACAATTTCCTAATGATATTTAGTTATTTACCCTACACGGCATTCCGATTTGAAAATTAGACTTTGCTTTACATATCGGAGAAGACTTACAGATGTTGAAGATTTATTGACTCACCTGTCCACTCGCTTTCATGACTCCATCTGACCCATCCCACGTGGCCATGACTCGATCCTCGTCTCTGGACCTTTATTTTTATCAAAATTTGATGGATTTATAAAGAAGCAATTATATTTTTAAATCATTTTTAAGATTATAAAATTAAAATTTATTCTTATATTCTAAAAGAAAGAATCACACATTTCAATAAAAAATTATTTATAAAAATAGTCAATCATTATAAACACGTTAAAACATGTTATGTTTAAGTAAAAGTTTAAAACTCCCATATTAACAAAATAGAATTCAAAATCTAATTTCTTAAATATAAATTAGGCCATACTTTAATTAAAATTCTTCTTATTTAATTGAATTAAATCCTAGAGAAAAATATATAATAAATATAAGTAAAAAGGACAAAGTCTAGTAATTATTTTTAGGTAAAAAATTAAATTATAATAATTATTGTGATAATGAAATAATAATAATCATCATTTATATATTAAATGAAACACAATTAATTCAAATATAATTATACTTGTTATTTTAAGTTTTAAAAACTACATTTTAAATTTTAAAAAATGTATTTTAAATTAAAATTGTTACAAATATATTGTAATTATTTTCCTAAGATAATCCTATGCAATTTGTTCCCACATTAAAGATTAAATTGTTATTGATGAAGAATCTTACCGTTTCATCTAGTTTTGATCTTCTCTGCTAATTTCAATAAAGGGCAGTGATAGACATATATTAGCCATAAACAATTTATGCCTTTTCCTCTTTTTCTTCGGTCATGTTTGGATGAGTTTATATCAGTAGAATTTTTATTAGTAAAGCTTGTTTCTATACATCTTTTTTTAGAAGAGTTTTTTTTAAGAAGCCAGTTGACTATTTGGCTATCATTTAAAAAATAACTTTTTTGAAAGAGTTTCATAGAGTAAATTGTTTGGTAATATAAAAATAAAAAGGATCTTTGATTATAACTATATTTTATTTTGTAATAAAAATTATTTATGCATGTAAAAATTATTTCAAGTATATTAAACAATATACAAAGCATAATATATTAATTATTATATAATTTTAAACCATATGAAATATAAATGAAAAAATATTTAACCAAATCTTTTATATAGATTATAATATAAGTAAAATTAATATAAAAAAGAGTTAATAGTCAAATAAGGCTTTGTTTACTTTAGCTTTCGTTTTTTATTTTGGTTTTCTGTTTTTCTAAACACAAAAATTGATAAAGAAAACACACTAATACAGCACAGAAATCGATAAAGAAAACACAATTACTAATACAAAAATACAACTACAACACAAAACCACAATCCACAACCCAACTAAACATCTTCTAAGTGATCAACGTTTTCACATTTTTTTTCACTTAAGTGATAAAGTTTTTAAAATTTTCAATTGAGTAATTAACGTTTCAAAAGTTAACCAGTTGAGTGAAAAAGACTAAGGTCGTCAATGACTCGACTTGATTCAACTCGACAACTATTTTTTCCAGTTAATTTTTTAAATATTAATCACTCAAATGAAAAATTTTCAAAGCTTAGTCACTTAACTGAAAATGTGAAAAGGTTATATTAATAACCTATTTAAAATTTTTTAATATAGATTCATCTCATAAATGAATATTTTTACATAATATTTATAAATATAATTAAATTA
>JAOXYD010016035.1:0-14866 GCA_028565735.1 Pinacopodium congolense
CCTAGCCTCAGCTAAGGAAAATTAAGCATACCTTATTATAATAAAGACAAAGATACAAATAATAAGCACACATTATATTAATGAAATTAAATAGTTTAGAACACAAAAAGTATAAGACTATAGAATACAACTAAATATCTCTACCCTAATTGAGATTTACTCTTCCAATATGTCTTGATCTACTCTAGGAAAATTCAAAACTCAATACTTGATCTTTATATTAAATGGTTGAAAGAAAACTACTAGGAAAACTTTAGAAAAGAAATATATAATTAAGAATAAGAACAAAAACCTATCTACATCCTTTGTCCTATGGCACTCCTCCTCCCTCTATCTCTACAAGGGCTACTTTCTTTTGTTAGTTTCCTTTTATAGCTTTATAAGTAGCTGCTAAGGTTTTGCAACACTAAACACTCTACATGGAAGTTTTAAAATTTTATTATATAAAAACATGTTTTCATTCTCACCATACAAGAATAAAAAAAAAATGAATTCAAGGAACAATGATGCTATTCTATTCCACTGTTATTAATCTATCTTTAATCTAATGCACAACTGTAGTATATAAGGAGAACAACAACACTATTGTGAGTAACCATTGATCTTCTTTACAATATGTTAAAATTATTCCTTTTTTTATAGTTAACTCCTAAGATGGGTGTGAACATTTAATTTTACCAAAATAACTCATAAATAGGACAAATTCATAAACTAATCATTGCAAAAGAACACAATTAAACTTGGCAAAAAAAACCTATAAAAACTACCCTTGTCAATTTCACCATACTTTAACTTTTTCTTATCCTCAAGTAACCACTTAGATACTTACTTAAAAATATTCCAATAATAGTCAATAGCTAATTGTTCAATAAAATACAAACCAATGCAATGAGCAATAATTAATATTTTTTAACTTAATCATGCCATTGACACTAGTCAGCACGTATGGTAACAAAACTAAAAATAACAGCCCTTTATACACAACTTTAAGTTTTTATTTAACTTTATATAAAAGCATTATACAAACTTTTTCAAGGGTACTTTGGCAAATGCATTTTACTCTCCATCTTACCTTAATCAGATTCAATCACTTAATAATTAACTTGGAAATTTTTTTGATGTTTTATCTTGTCCCAATAAGTGCATTTTATACTCCATGTTTCCGAATACACAATATTTAACTAATACTTAAAAAAATTCCAAATCAAAAATTTAACAAAATTTACTTAAACAACCAAATTTAATTAACTGAACACCATATTGTAAGCATAATTTAAAATCTAAATAAAATTTTCTTTAAAATATCACATTATATAGAAGGTTCACCAAGCACATGTAAGTCATACTAAATTAAAATAAAAGTTAGTAGTTGTGAAAAGTTGCTCAACACTAACTATGTCATATATATTAATTATATTGAAATACACCAATTAACTAACAACAATCCATCATAATTATTTTAATTTAGACACATAAAATAATCACTTTAAGAATTCACAATAATTCAAGTACATATTAACATAATATCCTATTTCCTTCCCTTACATTGAAATTGAACATTATCCTCAATGTTCAAATAACATAACAAATAATGAAGAAAAGAGAGTAGAATAAAGGGCCCTCATGAATTTGTAATGCTAATTGTCCTTCATAGCCATCCATGCCAACTAAAAGAGATGAAGACCAAACCATAAAAAAGGTATGAAAATATTAAAAAAATTAAAATACAACTAAATAAAAAAATAACATAAAATGAAAACCTACAATTTTAAAAAGATACTGTAAAAATAATTGGTTAGGTTACCTCCCAAAAAGATCTTTTTAAATATATTTTAACTAGACCCTATTGGTAGAGAATGATAATTATCTTCCTAGTTCCATAGCTTTGTTCTATTTTTTCATATAAAAGAAGGGTTACCATTACGTTATTACTAACTCACCTATTGTTAGATTCCTTGGCTCAACTCCCTTATGTTACTTGAAGCATCACTAGGGTAAAAATCTTAGCACATAACACCATGTTGGTGATAAAAAACTGCACTACCAACCATATCTAATTTCATAGGTACTTCCTTTTCTCCTTTAAGATCTTTAGCACCAACAAGTTTTTCCTTGTTCTCTTCCAACTCATTTATTGGCTCTTCCCTATTTCTAATTGAATTTTTCTTTTTTTTCCTTCTTTATCTTATCTTCTATAGTGTTAGGAAGTCTCACTGGCTCATATTCTATAATTAATTTGAACAACAGCCAAATATATATGTTGAAGTTTGTGGATAGAGGATTCTACATATTCAACTTGATCCTCATTTTTAGATTTGCGATAAATCACTAACCTTTCCAATCTCAAATCATCTACTTATTGTAGTTGATAATAATCCTATGGATGTAGCCTAAAATAAGTTAAATTTATTTAGAAGTAGTCTAGATGATGAATCCAAATAGAGTTATAAGTGTCACTCCAATCATAATCCTAGCCCATCCAATCATCTCCCTAATGATTGACTAAAACCTATTAGAAATCGTTCGATTAATAATCTAGTCATTGATAACTTATCATGCCGTTTTTTTGACTACCTATGGTTATAAAGGGCTAAATAGTTGTATAAATTTAAATTAAAATGAAATAAAATAAATCTAAATAAATTAATACCATTATATCCTTATTATTACTAAGATAGATCCCTGAGAACAACATAAAAAACTTATTGGGAGGTTCTTAACATTAATCTCAATCAAATTTAGGACAAGAGGAAAGTATACCTTATCATAAAGTAGTACAATATATTGAGTCCAAGGATCTTCCTGTAGAGATCTTTTACAACTATTAGGACAAAATGTGCTTGATTATTTAGAAACTTAAAATTAAAATGGTTAATTAAATTAAATAATGAAGCTAATAAATAAAGTAATCAACTACTTAATCTAAACATAAGTAGTGAGCCGGAGGCTCTATCAATCTTAAGATTTGGCAATGGTTTCAAAGTTCAATGGATTAATTAGTCTAGGGAAATACTGTATTGAATAGATCTAAGGTATTGTCACTAAAACAAGATAGAGCTTTGTTTGGATTAGATTCTTATCGCTCTTAATCCTAATTTTTTGTTTGTTCACCCAATAAATTAGACTAATGGGAATAGAGTTCAAAACATTCAATCCTAAAAATTATTTTTAGATTTAAGACCCTCATAGGAAATTGAAATTTGGTCATTGTCAATTTAATTATGTTGTTTAATAAAGTTTTGTAACAATTATAGACACTCACTTGGATCCTAATTACATAATAATCTACCTAGATAATCAAGCTAGGAACGATAATTAAGCACTTAATTGAACAAAAACTTTCAACACAAAAGAAGATTAATAGGATACAATTAATACATCTACTATATTAATTTTAGCTAAGTCAAATTAAGCATACACCGTTGTAGTAAATACAAGACATAAACAGTAAGAACATACTATAATAATGAAAATAAAGAGTTCAGAACAAAAAAGAGTTGAAGAATTAATAGTATAATTGAATATCTCTAACTAAGTTGCAATATGTTCTTCTAAAATATTTTGACCTACCATAGGAACATTCAAAACTCAATGCTTAATATTTGTATTAAAGGTAGAAAGAAAACTATTAGGAAACAAAACATAAGAAAGCAAAACCCATTAAAGAAGAAGAACGAAAAACTAGCTCTATATTTCTATGTATGACTCTCTACGTCACTCTATCTCTACACAACTACTATCTTCGTTTAGCTTCATGTTATAGCATTTTGGGTGGTTTTTAAGTTTTTAAACCCTTAATATGCTGAGAAGTGGTTTTGTTCATTTTCCTTTCAAAACACGCTTTTATTCACACCATCCAAGAGCATAACAACACTTAACTTTGGGGAATAACAGTGCCATTCTAGTTCATCATTGATATTCTATCTTCAATCTAATACACAACAATGATACATAAGGAGCATATCATTGTTCTTGTCGGTCACCTTTGATCTTCTACCAAATATGTTAAAATTTATCCCTTTTTAGCACGTAATTCTTTAAATGGGCATAAAGCTGCAATTTAATCAAAATAACTCATAAATATGTGAAATTAATACATTAATGGACATAAAAAGATATTTAAACATGTTATAAAAACCTATATAAATTACCCCTATTAGATTGTACAATCCTTTTATATGTAAACGAAAAACATGGTTAGCAATTTTCCTAATATTTTTAAGTTTCATTGAATGATAACAATAATTAAAGTAGTTAAGGTCTTATTTACTACATCTGTTTCATCATTGGTTTGAGGCTAATTATTAGTATAAAATAGAAATTTTACCCCTAATATCCCATAAAACTTTCTAAAAGTACCTAAGAAACTTATTATCTCTAATACTTACTATACTCTTAGGTACTTCATGTAATTATACTACTTCCTTAAAGAATAAATTAGCAACATAGGTTGCATCATTAGTTTTATTACAAGGAATAAAGTTCGCAATGTTAGAGAACCTATCAACAACCATAAATTTATAGTCTTCATCCTTCTTCAACATTGGTAATCCTAATACAAAGTTTATAGAAATATCTACCAACAATTCTCTAAGCACTTGTAAATGTGTATATAATCCATGTGCTAAAACCTTTGATCTAGCCTTTCTCTAAGTGATGAACCTATTACACATTTTCTCTACATCACATCTCATTTTAGGCTAGTAAAACTACTCATATGACATGTCTAATGAGCCCATGTGAATAATTCATGTATAGAACAATTCCACATACAATTTATTTTCCTAACGTAAATACCTTTCTTGCTTATAAAACTTACCAAATGCTCATTTTTCACATTAAAAATGTACATTAGGAAAGTTTTTGTCATTAGCATATAGTTCTTTCATATATGAAATCCTAGTAACTTTTCATTCAAATTAGTAAGTAGAACATATCTTCGAGATAGTGCATCAATAATTGCATAAAAGGTAGTGATTTTAATAATCAAACAAGGTAATGGGCTTTCATTCGATAATCATATTTGAAGCTCAAGTTTAAAAAATCGTATCCTATCTTGACCTTAATAAAGGGTATGAATAGAGAGAGAAATTCATAAAAAGTTTAATAAAAATGTTCTTTCAAAAGCCCTTGTTCATTTTTAAAGCCCCATTTGGTAGAAATAGTTGAGAATATAATTTAGTTAGGCCTACAATTATTTTAAAATAAATTTATTACTGTTTTAAATTTAGTCTAATTCAAATATTTTAATTGCCTTAAAGGCACATTAGGGTGGTTTATTTTAATCTCTTTTCTTCTTTTGAGTTTCAGTTCCTAAACTCATTAAGGTAGTTTTATCCATGTATTTTAAGTATTTAAAACTTTTAGGATTTTTTTAACTAAACAAATGGTTACCTTGAGTTCTTGTCTTTAAATAATTCAAAGCCTAAAAACATTTTTACCTAACTAGATTAGTTTGACTAATTTTAATCATTATATTTAGTGTAAATAGTCAAGTTCATTAAACCCTTTCTAAAATTCCAATATGTTGAATTAAAAGAGGTTCCATCTAGGTTTTAAGGATGACAACACAAATTACTACTAATTTATTTATCGTATTTGAGGTTTTTAAAAGATAGGTTGGAAGAAAAAGTGTTTTATAGATGCAATTTGGAGCTTTTGAGCTAAAGTAAGAAATTTGAAGAAATAAAGTAAAAGGGAAGGCTAAAAGCCAAGATAGTGTTATCATATATGTTATGCCTTGTAATTTTTAATATAATCTTATTTTTCTCCTCTCAAATTGTTTATCAGGCTCAAATCATGCATAACACATTCATATTTAGAATTTATACATTTAAGATGCATTATAAATTGAAATTTTGTAAGTAAAGCTTTAAATAACCCTCTTTAAAAACTAAAACTATTTAGAGAACCAGTTTGAAGGTTGTGTCTGCGAAAAAAATGTTTTTGGAATGTTTGATATGTTTTGGGGTTAGTTAAATGTGCTTAAAAATATAAAGATATGAAAAAAACTGGTTTTTAAATAAACTAGTCAACCAGTTCGTTTAGTGATAGGCACAGGTGTGTCAATTTTGTAGAAACTAGTAAACCAATAGGATTGATTAATCTACTAATGACTTGTTGACCATGCATCCAAGTTGTCAACCATGCATGCATAAGATAAAGTTCTAACGGCTTGTTTCTAGAAGAAGTTTTATGTTAAATGATTTTTAATGTTTTTTAATGGTTACAAACAGCTATTAGTATGATTGTCACCTATAGATAGGTGTGTTAGAATGTATTTCATGGATCATGTTATGATTAATTGAGTTGAAAGTGAATTGAGAAGTATCTGGTTCTTTTCTTAGTGGTTTTTGAATGGTTCCACGTGAAATTTTCTATATACCTCATTTTCTTATTTTTTAAGCCCCTCTAAACACTTTGAGTTAGTTAAGTGAAAATCTTTTAAACGTTTTTTATGGTAGTATAGTTTTTGTATTGAAGTTGTGAATGGGTTACTCTTGTCTCATGATAAAGAGAGTGAATGCATAAGGGTTAGTCTTCACCCATTCAAGAAGATAATGATAGTGAAATTTCCAATGAGATGTTAGGGAGTGAACTTATGTGTGGGTTATGCATAAAACCACTATAAGAACTGGTTTGCATCTCTCTTTCATTTCCTCCATACTTTTCAAGTTTATTTTAATTTAAGAATATTATTATATTATTTATTATACTATTGTATATTTCATCTTACATTAAGAGAGTAAGTTTTAATTAGGTAAAAAGTTTTAGAAAATTTTAAAGCCACCTAATTTACTCTCCTCTAAGGTACCATATAGGGGTTAATAACTAATATCAAAGTTAGGAAACATAGGTATATTTTTAATTAAATTAACCTTCTTTGTTTAATAAAAATGATTATTTAGGTTTAAAAATTAAAAGGAAATCCTTCATAACAGACAAAAATATAGACTAGCAGAAAATAATTTCAAATGGCCTTTTGATTACTATAAAAATAGTGAATGGGTAAAAAATTTCCTAAGGAAGAATAGGAATGGGATGCCTATGATATGAATCTTTAAATACAAATCTTATGCATATTTTATTTTTTTACGCTAGATAGAATGTGTTCAATAAAGTCTCAGTGTATAATTCAGATGATGAGATGTGATGTAAACTGGAAGTTACTTATGAAGGTACTAATCATGTTTAAAAAGGGGAGAATGAGCTTTCTAAAAAATAAGTTGTTTACACATGTTTAAAATGAAATGAAGAGGTATGCTCTTGTTTAAACCGTTATAAAAATTATGATGGACCTTCTTGTTCAAATTCTAATAATGATGACGATGATTTTGTTGAGGGGTTAACTTATGATGAATTAGTTAATTTCTTAAAAGCTATGATTTGAAAAATGAAAAAGCTATCCTCTAAATATAAGAAACATTGAAATTTTTAGATTCATGTAAATTAGATTAAAAAAATTGAAAGATGAATTACATAGCTTCACAGAGACAAAGAGTGAGGAAAATTATGTTATGTAGAAATTGAGAGATGAAGATGTGTCTTTGAAAAAGGAAGTAGAAATTATTAAGAATTCATTGTCTAAATTCACTAGAGGCAAAAAAAGATTAGAATGCATCCTAAGTATTCAAAATCCTTCGAATGATATGTGTGGCTTAGATTTTACAATGAAAATGCATTATCATCAAAAATTACCTTTGTTAAAGGAAAGAACCTAAAAAATGAACATAAACCTAGTCCATCTTAAAAAAATATTGCATCTTCTTCTAGTTCTCAACCTAGAAAAACATGCTATGCATTCATGTATAGAACTAAATTATAACCTTGGATGGAAATTCATAAACGAAGAAATAAGCACAATTTTTACACATAATCTCATTTAGTAAGATACCATGATGGACAAAATTATATGGTATATGCTTATACTTTTCACATGCATAGGATATGATAGTATGTTATGATATGAGGAATAAAAATGCACGTAAAACTAAATTTAGGACATAATTTCATCCACTTAGTTCTAGACATTACATGAGGACTTATAATGAATCAAAAACTAAATATGATTATAGAGATATGTATATGTGAGATACACCTATGGTTTGCAATTATTGTGGATATTATGGACATATTGAAAGATATCTTTGTGATAAATTAAGAATATGTAATAAAATTTATAAGATGATGGAATGAGAGAAAACCCAACTAATTCCCAAGGACTCAAAATAGTATGGATACTAAAAATACATTGAATTTTGTTTTATCAGTTTCAATTTTGTTTTGTCAGTCATAGACATCAAATATATTTCTAGGACCAAAACAATACTCACAAAGACATATTGTTAAGCCAAATGAGGGGGAAATTGAAATGGAAATTAGTGATACATAAAAATAAGTTATATATTTGTTTTGGTTATGCTATCTTGAATGTTCTAAATATAAATTGTAGTTGAATGATATTTAAATGTTGTTAGTGACACTTTAATATTATTTATGATATATAAATCACCTTTATGCCTTTAATAAATCCATATCGTAGTATCTTTACATAGACCTAGGAAGAGAAATATTTATACGATGCATTAATCAAGGGATGAAATTTTACCATATTAGGAAAAAATTGAAAAACTTGTAATAATATCAAAGATGCATATTTTTTTCGGAACAATATCTTCTTATATGAGAGAGTATGCATCTTGCATAATTGGATGTTAAATGTTGTAAGTGTCTTATGAATTACAATAGTAACATTTGAATCATATTTAGATCTCCTTAATGATCCATTTCTCTTTTCTATACTTATAGATAAGCATTTTATACTCTTTTAATATTGAAAAAAATGGGGGAATGAAAAATGTGATTTTCTTTATAGGAGCTTGTTTTCTTTTATTTTTGGGGAGCTTTGATTTCGACGTTGTTGATGCTTTTGTTTTTTACTTAACTTTGGGCCAATAATAAACGGAAATTTACAAAATTGTTAAACTAAGGGGTAGCTTTAGTTTTTAATCTTAAGATTGAATGTTTAGTTAATAATTTTAACATGGTTTGATGATGAGTTTATCTTATGTTTCTTTTTCCTTCTTTAAAAGAAGAAAATTCTGGTAACGTGATGGCTCACATATTGTTTTATGATGCATAAATTTAGGAGGAGCTTGAGACTTTTAGGTTTTTAGATTTAGTTTTAAGTTATAATTTTGTGATTATTGTTTAGAGATAGGATAATTTGATTGAGTTTGAGTGTTTCTCAAAATCTAATTTATTGAACTAAGGGAGGCTTCACATAGTTTTTAGGATAACATCAAATTTGCTACTAATGATTTTATTGTGTTTGATATTTGTAAAAGTGTCTAAGAGATACAATTTGGAGCTTTGGAGATAAAATAAGGAATCATGAAGAAATAAATTTTTAAAAAAGGTATGTCATGTAATTTTTATTATAATCTTATCTTAGTTCTCTCAAAGTGCTTATTGGGCTCAAATCAAGCATAATGCATTCATATTTATATTTGATGCCCAAAATAACATGTTTCACTATTGATTACATATTCGGATTTTGTATTAGCTCTATAACATCTCCAAATTCTATTTTGGTCTTCTAAAAAATAATTATTAATTAGCCATCTTGTATTGAGAAATTTAGATATGTATCAATTCTTGTTTGGGAATCTCTATTATAAAATGTGAAAGATCTTCAGTTGATATTTTGTTTGATTAATTATTCTATCAATATTGAGTTTTTTTTAGTTAACTATTCTTTAAGTTTCGATATCTAGTACAGGTTATAAAACCCGTTGCAAAAAGCTTGTTCTTTATTGGTAAATGCTTAACACCATTACCAACATTTGTCAGGTTCATGGTAAATAAAGCATTGAACAGTATTTTGCACAATTGTTGCAAGTACAAGACATGTAAATGGCTCCATAATACATTGATAAGATGGTCAAAAGAGAAGTTAAATAGTTGATCCACATCACCATTATATATATGTTGTTCGTTGGTTGAGTGATTATGAAAATTGGAATGCTTCTAACAATTTTACTTTGAAAACCAAAATGAATTTACTTTAAAAACCAACGTTGCGAAAGGAAAGTGCACCTATTGAACAAGTAATTTAATAGAATATTTTTAAGACTTAAAGTGTCAAACCCACAAGGAACTTGTGATTGGTTAAGTACTAGATTAATTAAGTTACAATTTTCTAGGAAATTCCAAATTAATTGTTTAAAAAGATGAAAATACTAAACTATCCTCTTTTTGCTTTAACCTTTGCAATTTTTAATTATAAAATGATGGCTAAATTATTGAAAATTATCAAATTGCGGAAAGTAGCTAAGGATAGGTGATTAATGAATTAATCATGCTCTTATCAATTTTAGAGGCTAAATTAGAATTTTTTGACGAATTTAAGACAAACATATGGTGAAGACTTATTCCTTTTCTCCATTAAACGTAGTTTAAAGTTTGATTATCCTTTAAATCTATTCAATGGGCTTTAATTTCAAGAAGTTGATTTCAAGATTTGCAGTCTCAGATCTTTAACTCTCATAAATAATCAAATTTTGGTCTTTCATTGATTGATTCGTATTGCTTATTGATTTTTTCAACAACCTAAGTTGGTTTTAGAAGTTTTAGATTATCTTTCACTCTAATCATAAGTGGCCAACCCAAAATCAAAACTTTAAGACCTTCAATAAAAAAAATCAGACCTTTATATATGCATTTAAGCTCTTTTAAAACATTAAAACACCAATCTTAAGCTAGAAATTGATTTAGCCACATATGATCTTCAAAGCATACAAAACATGCATCTTAAGCCACATACTTTGATAGATCCACAAATATGAGCTAAAATAATAAGTTTAGAACTTACAAAATAGGACTCATCTTGAACTCATCAACATGATCTAGATAGTAACACAGCTTAAAAATACATAATGACTTGCAGAAAAATCAAAGATCATAAGAGAATGTAAGCATAAGAACATGAACTTTGATTAATCCAGAAAATATAGAAAATGCAGTAATAATCTAAGTTTAGAAACACCCTATCATGGTTTAGAAACTCCCTATCATGGTTTAGAAACCCAACTATATGTCTGAACAACGTTCTTCAATAAGCAGTAACTTAGAAAACACAATATAATTGAAATTACAAATATTTAAAGCTAAAAAACTCTAAGAAAAACTAAGAGAGAAGAAATAACAACTCTCTATACTTTCCATATTTGAAATCTTGTTTCCTACCATGTTTCTATGTTATTTTTTTGTTTTACAACTCCAGCAACCACCCACTTACACTTGTAGACAAGGAAAATTAATGAAGAACATTCCACAACCGTAATATTTGAAATTTGGAGAGGATATACTGTCTGACTACTGTTAAGGGTGAAATTTATAATATTTTTGGATGTTATTTGATATTAATTTAATCCTATTTTAGTGCTTAAATGTTACATTGATGTGTTATTATGTTTACTTTGCATGAGGGAGCTTAAATATGAAGATTGCAGTTAAAATATGAAAGTTTTATAAAAAGTCAAACTGAAAGTAAACAAAAAGCGACCCCCTACCAGGGTCACGTTAATCGTTGAATAGGGTGCCATTATTGATGAACAATGTACTATTACTAAACAGCGGGGTGCTGTTACTGGATGGTGGGGTGCCATTAATACATATGCAGCAACCATTTTTTACCTAAATCTTTTATATTTGCAGCTTTTCTTCTTCCTCTACTTGCAGCTACCCAATCCCTATAAAAAGGAACATCTCCCAGATGTTTTAGGCATCAGTTTTAGGATCAAAACATCTTAGTTTATGATCAAAGTAGTCTTAGGTGATTTTTCATTTCTTTCTTTTGTAATTTGAGATTTTCAGGTTGTTTGAAGTTCCAGCAGCAGTAGTCACGTAGTTTTGAGTTAGAATACCATCTTGGAATGTGATTTGGTTCATTCTAAACTCTTAATTTCGTGTATTATTATTGTTATTTTGAATTAATCAAAGTATTGTTGCTTAAGCTATATTTATCATATACTTTGATTAATTGTTGTGCTTAATGTTTAATTTCAGTTATGTTATTATGCTTAATGTGTTTATGGATGGTTAATTGTGTGATTTATGATTAATGCATGATCAGTGAATTAATCTTTATTTATTTGAATGCTTAATGCTTGTCCTGAACTGATCACTTAGGATATTGCCTTCAGATAATCTAGGATCAGATAGTCTCTACCTAGATTATTAGAAAAGTCAATAAACAACTTGGTTTAAATCAATGAACTAACTAAAGATTGGTTGATCATGAGGGTACTAGTCTTAGATCAGGATAATTTAAGACTAGACTTCCTAAGCTTAAACCTATTACCTAATTCTGAGGCATAACCAAACCCCATAATTGGATCAATAGAGATAAGTTAGTGTCTTAACCATAGCACTGACTTAAATTAGTGAAGACCCTAGATTAAGCATGACTGATCCACCAATTAAATCATCAACTACTAAAGCTTAACTGAATAATTTAGGAAAATCAACTTGTGAATCTATTACAATAGATTGGAATTTTTCTAGGATCTTTTAAAGTATATTTTAGTTATTTATTTCTTAAATCATAAAGTGGAGTGTTCTTTAGATAATTGTAATTCGATTGACTTAGTACTTACATCATATAAACTTCCTTGTGGGATAGATACTTAGAGTCTTAAATATACTCCAATTTATTACTTGATTCGACCAGTACACTTGCCGAAAACTGGTCTCGAATTAAATTGTGAAATTGTCAATTGAAAGATATATTAATTTGAGCTAATTTTGTATCTAGCCAATCGCAATCAGCTTTCCTAAACATTTAACAAGATATAAAGCTATCCTATAGGCAATTTATCAATTTATTGAAATATCTTCTTAATAAATTAATATCTTATTGTCTATAGATCTATTAAATGCCAACTCTCATTGTACATCTAACACAAATTACCCAACTCACTCTCTCGATTTGTTATAGGGTTTACGCTCAATAAACAACACAAATACTTCTAAAATTAAATTAATAACCAAAGGGTATCAAATAATTCAAACAACATATCCTAAAAATATTTTAGCCACACATAATAATAAAACTAAGTTGAATCAAGTCTATATTCTTAAAAATGCAAAACATAATAAAATTAAAATGAAATTAAAATAAATCTAAAAGTAAAATATAAAACTTGATGAACTCTTGAAATGTTGGGTGTGTGAGGAAGAAGCTTGGAGTGGCTCTTGTTTTGATTTCTGTCCCCGCACTCTATTGATTTTGATCTGCACCTCTCTTCCTCTCTTTTTAATTTCTGTCTGAGTTTTCCTATTCTGCTCCTACTCTCCTTTTCTATTTTCTGTCTGTTGTTCCTGGACCTCCTCCTTTTTCTCTGCTGCTCCTATTTGTCTTCTTTTTTTTTCCAGCAGTTGCTAGGTCTGTCTGTTATTTCATTTCTACTGCTTCATGGGAGTGGGCTGTAGCTGGGTCTGGTGGAGAAGGCTGCTGCTATTGGACTGGAAGGAGGGCAGGAGGAGCAGTTTGGTGGACGGGCCAGGAGATTCTGGAGGTACGGCCCACGCTAGAGGGAGGAAGGAGGAAGGCTGGCGAGCTAGACCAGAGGGCACGGGTCCAGGCGGGGATCGGACTCGGGCACGTCTGGCGTTGGGCTTGGCAGACAGGTTGTGCAGGCAGGCTGTGCGTGCAAGTTTGGGTGCAGGTTGGCGGGCTTGGGCGAGCGGGTCGGGGCACGGGCTAATAGGTGAGCCAGGTTGGGGCGAAGGGCTGGGCTGCTAGGAGCTGCTAGCTAGTTCACGCGGGCTTGAAGTTAGGCTCTTTTTGCTAGCTACTGTTCCAACTTCTTTTTCTTATTTTCTTTCAAATTTATTTTTAAAATTTAATTTACCTACAAAATATATTAATAAAATTTAATTCTAACCTAACATTAATAATTAAATCATAATAAAAACCATAAAACATAAATAAAAACACTTAAATAAACAAAAATTACTCCAAATTAATACGAAATACAAACAAAACCATAATTAAAATTATACTAAGCAAAAAAAACACACAAAATAAATTTTAAAACACAATAATAACAACCTATTATACAAGAAACACATGCAAAACATTTAGAAAATCACATACAAAAAATATTATCACATCCCTCCACCTTTTATACATGATAAGTGGTTCGCCACTATATTCTTTGTTCCATTTTTATCTCGTATCTCTAATTCGAAGTCTCAGAGAAGAAAGACCCATCGGATGAGCCTTGGCTTGGAATCCTTCTTAGTGAACATATATTTTAAAACTGCATGGTCAGTATAAACAATTACCCTTAAACCTAAAAGGTATGAATGAAATTTGTTGCATGTGAACACTATGCCTAACAGTTCCATTTTGGTAGTTGTATAGTTTAATTATGCTCCCATCAAGGTCCAAGTAGATAGCATGTAGTATCTTCTCCTTCTACAATCTTAGAACATAACCTAAAGCTTGATCACTAGCATCAAACATGATCTCAAATGGTAAAGACCAATCTGTAGAAGTCAAGATTGGCGCAGATATTGCCTCTTTCAACAAGTGAAAAGAATCTAAACAGTTATCATTGAAGTTGAAAGGTGCATCTTTAACTAACAAATTAGTAAGGGGACGAGCAATAAGAGAGAAATCTTTGATGAATCAATGATAAAATCTGGCATGTCCTAAAAATGGTCTAACACCTTTGATGTTGCTTAGTGGCGGAAGCTTCTTGATAACCTCTATTTTGGCTCTGTCTACCTCCATACACCTGTAAGAAATTTTGTGTCCCAAAAATTCACCTTCATGTACCATAAAGTGACACTTCTC
>JAOXYD010016046.1:0-14866 GCA_028565735.1 Pinacopodium congolense
TAGAGTTGTCCTAAATAAAAAGATGAGATGAAGTTCACAAGGTTATCTCACTTTACAATTAGATGTTTTGACTACAACCACTAGGGGGAGAAGTCAAAATAGATGTTCGAAGGGTAGAGATAACATCAAAGATACTAGTAGAGACAAATCCAATAAATAAGCTAATGTTGAGTACCATCACTGTCATAGAAAGAAACATATTAAGAAAATTTTTAGAAAATAGTAGAAAGACAAAGATAATGACAAGAAGCGAATGATGAGAAAGTAGCCACTATAAATAAATAAGAATTTCTTATCCTCCTTTATGATATTGATACTATTAACCTGACAAATCATAAAACTAACTGAATGATCGATAGTAGTATTTCTATTCATGCTATATTTTAAAAGAATTTCTTCACATCTTGTACTCTTGGTGATCTTGGGATTATTATGATGGGTAATGATGGTAATTATAAAATTATTAGAATTGTTGATGTTCATTTGAGAATCAATTATGGTGCTAAATTACTCTTAAAGAACGTGAAGCATGTTCCCGACATTAAGCTTAATTTAATTTTTACTATTGAGTTTAATGAAGAAGAGTATTACAACACCTTTCAGAATAGTCAATGGAAACTAACTAAAGGTTTTCTTACGGTAATTTGAGGTGAGAAGTGTTTTATACTTTATACAATCCAAATTGAGATTTCTAGAAGTAAGATTAATGTAGTAAAGAATGGTGACAATTAAGATGTAGCAAAAGATGCTTAGTCATATAAGTGAAAAAGTTATATCAATATTAGTCAAAAAGAAGAACTTAGCTAGGTTGAACAATGTGCACTTGAGGAGATGTGTTCATTGTTTAGAAGGAAAGTAATATGGGGCTTCCTTTAGGAGCTTTACGAATTCAAAGAAAGAGTTAAAGGCATTACAATCAACACAATATAATATGTGCGGTCCATTTAAAATTAAGTTACTTAGTAGTTCGTATTATTTTGTGACGTTTATTGATGACTACTCAAGGAAAATGTGAGTTTATATCTTAAAGAATAAGAATCAACTTGTGGATGTATTTAAACAGTTTCAAGCCTAGTTGAGGAGAAAAACTAGGAAAGATGTGAATGCCTTAAGTCAGATAATGGGGGTGAGTACATTAAATCACTTAGGAGATATTGCAAAATATAATCCTTAAAGGCACTTAAGAGTTGGGGTGAATTGAGTGTTTTAAAAATTTCTAAACCAATTAAATTAGGCCTTCAAAATCAATTCAACTATGTGCAATCATTAAATCAATATTTAACCTAGAATATTTTGTAAATGTTTATGCTAATATAACTATAATATATATAATAATTAATCAACATAATAGGCAATAAATAAAGAGTATATGGATGAAAGGATACATCACAATTTATAGAGATTCAGCCAACCACTTGCCTATTTCCTCTCCCAACACTTTTGATGTTGGATTTTTTCACTATCTCAAAAAAACAAATACAATCTTCTTCAATAGGTGAAGAGTAACTCTTACAAATTAAAATAGTTTTTATGCAAGAAAAAGAACAATCTTTAACAACACTTTTTGATGTAAAGAGGAGCCTTTAAAAGATCAAATAATTAAATGAATCAAGAAAAACCTTTAATAGTAACAAAATATACTTATAGAGTTGTTTCACTTGAAACTTAACAAACTAAGGGCTCTTTACTTTCAAACTATATGATATATGATCAATGAAGCACTTAAAAATCTTAAATAAATAAAATGTAACAATTTTAAAATACAAAAATTGTATTTGAAATGAGAAAATAGAAGAAGAATGATGACGAACACAAAAATTGGGAAACTTGTGTAAATTTGACTTTGAGAGCATTAAAGCTTAAAAAAATGGCATAAAGATTAAAACAAAAGATCTAAAACTCTTATTTATAATGTTAAAATGTGAATAGAGTTATCGGATGTGAAAATAGCCATTGGAGGGGTGAAAACTATTGAAAACCAAGAGTTGTAGTTTTTTTGAAAAATTAACAGTTGGATAACCAGTCGACCAGGCGGGCTCACTGATCGACTAGTCAATGTGCCTTACGTATAAACCAATTAGTTCTTTAACAACACACTTTAACTAGTTAATCTGATTTACACCACTCCAAGTCATTTTGTCTCAATCCCAATTTAATCTAAATAAGTTACAAAATATTTCCTAAGTGAATTTTAATACCAAGACATGAAAATAAAGGTAAAAAGCACAAATTATCTTGGATTATGACCTATGCTGCAAACTTTGGGAAGTTTAATCTTAAACCAATTGAAAACCAATCCAAATCATTCCCAACTTGTTTCTTTTGCTTCAAAACTATTACATACAAGTTTTAAAACACATTTCAAAGATTTTTCGATAGCAAAATTGATTAAACTACCTTAAACTAAAAAATTAATCTCTCTAGTGAAAATTTATGCAACTTTAAACTTATGAAATGAATGTTAAATTTGAGCCCTTTGATCAATTAAACTGTAAGTAAAACTTACAAATAATTTTCAAACAACAAATTGATGGTCTTGGAGATGCTGCATTGTTGGTTCTTCCATTTTCTCTCAAATTTGGCTTCCAAATTCAATCTTTTCTCTTTGAATTGATTTTAGAAGTACCTATCTTTTAAACTTACATTATAAGCTCAAATCATTAGTAAAGAATCATATTTTTTATTATCAAAATCAAGATTAAAACCTTTTTTAGTTCAATAATTTTCCCTTTTTTATGATGTTAAAACATACGATATTAGAGAACAAAAATTTCATTCAAAATAAAACATTTTAAACTATAAACATCATATATCACTTGTACATTATACTCCCCTTTAATTCATGCATTAATAGTACTTAAGTTCCCCCTAAATATAGACTCTAACACATTTAGCAGCAATAACATATAAAGGCAAAATAGATGAATATATTGAATCAAATATACAAATTATGCATCTTTAAGATCCAAAATCATATAGTATGCATATTTAGCTTTTAGAACACATATTAACTTACAATATGCATGTTATGCATTCAAATCACATTATATATATATATATGATGCATTAAAATTGCAAAACATAAGCATAAGTAAGATTGAAAATTTTGACTCCTCCTATATGAAACAACTAATATCATAAAAATTTCTCCCTTTTTTGACATCATCAAAAATAGTTAAAAATCATAGAGGGGATCATATCTAAGTTTAAAAAATAAAAATGAAAACTCATAAATTTCATATGGATGTATTATTAATCATGCTTAGTTCTCTCCTAATCATGCAAAATTTATCCTCATTCATTGATTTAGTAAAAATATTAGTTAATTGGTGTTATATATCAACAAACTACAATTTTATATCAATATTTTGCACATGATCTCTTATGAAATTATATCTAATCTCAATGTATTTAGTCCTTAAATGTTGAAATGGATGCTTGGTAGAAAAATGGTATTAGTGTTATTACAACTACTTGAAATGTTAGTTACTTCCATGCTATAATCTCTAAGTTATTGCCTAAGTCAAAAGACTTGTGCACAACAATTACTAGCCGCTACATATTCCGCTTTACTATTTGATAAAGCCATATAATTTTACTTCTTACTAAAACAAGAAACTACTCTATCTCCTAGGAATTGATAAGTGTCAGATGTACTCTTTCTATCTAAAAGACTACCAGTATAATCTGTAGTGGAATATCTAACGAAATCAATGTATGCATTCCTAAGATACCTTAAATCTAAGGATGAGATACCAACTAAATACTTTAAAATTCTCTTAACAACTAAAAGAAGTGACTTTTTAAAACTTGATTGAAACCTAGCATATAAACAAACACTAAATATGATATTATGTCTACTTATAATAAGATATAACAAACTACCTATTATGTCTCTATATAACTTACAATCTTTTGGTTTTCCTCCCCCATCTTATTTAACTTAGTGCTAACACTCATAGGGTTCCTAAAGACTTTACTTGATCCATTCTAAACCTTTTAAAAAATTCCTTAGTATATTTGGTTTGATAATGAAAATTCCATCTTTCATTTGCTTAATTTATAAGCTAAGAAAGAAATTAAACTCTCCTATCATACTTATCTTAAATTCTCTATTCATACAGCTAACAAATTCTCTAAACAATCTTTTATTGGAACCCTAAAAATAATATCATCAATATAAAGTGATACAATTAATATATCATCATGATCATTCTTAATAAAGAGAGTAGTATCTACCTTATCTTTTAAAAAAATCATTGTGAATCAAGAACTCACTCAACCTTTAATATTAAACTAAAGCTTATTTTTATGCTATATAAGACCTTTGAAAGCTCTTAAACATGGTTTGGTGCATCATGGTTTTTAAATTCGAGTGATTGTTTTACATATACCTCTTCTTAAATGAAACTATTAAGTAATGCACTTTTTACATCTGTTTGATAAAGTTTAAAACCCATGTAAGAAGAAAATATCAAGAGTAGCTTAATAAACTTTAATCTTATTATGGGTGGAAAAGTCTCTTTATAATTAATTCCTTCTTTTGGATTATAAACTTCAACTATGAATATAGCATTATTGCTCATAATGTTACCTAAATTATTAAATTTGTTTCTAAACACCCATTTATTGTTTATAATTTGATGATCATTAGACTTATGTACTAATGTCTAAACTTTGTTCCTTTCAGATTGATTTAACTCCTCATTCATGGTTAAAATCTAACTCTCATCACTTAAAACTTCATCTATGTTTTTAGACTCCATATAGGAAATAAATGCAATATAGGACAAATCTCTAAATAAAGACTTAGTCATCACACCTCTTTAAGCATCACCTAAAATTTTGATGTGGGGGTTGATCTTTCTTAAATTTTCACTTTCTAGGTGAGTTCTCATCTTTCCTACTACCCTCACTTATTTCAACAATTTATTCACTAGGTATAGGGGGTTATCTACGTCATCTTATTTTTTTCTCTTCTAATCTTAATTTCTTTGTATCCTTAGACAAACCTGTATCATTATTATCAACACTCTTCTTCACATAAAAAGGGAGTATCATTTTTCAAAAATAACATACATGATCTCTTCAATCATTATAGTTCTTTTGTTAAATACCTTATAAGTTCTACTAGTGAATGAATCTCCTAAAACTATGCCCTCTTTGGTTTTTACATCAAACTTGCCTAAGTTATCTATAATATTTAAGATGAAACACTTATACCTAAAAACCTTAAGATAACTACCCTTTGGCTTTTTCCCATATCAGAGTTCATAAGGGGTCTTATCCATATAAAGTTTTATTTAAACCTTATTGGATACATGACATGCATAAGCTACGGCTTCCATAAGAAAATACTTAATAAGGTTATATTCATTTAACATGACCCTAGTCATCACTTGTAATATTTTGTTCTTTCTCTCAATAATTTTATGTTGTTGAGGGGTCTTAGGAATTGAAAATTTATAGAAAATATCATTTTCCTCACAATATGACTCAAACAACTCATTCTCTAATTTCGTACTATGATCACTCCTAATGGAAGAAACCATATAACTTTCTCTAATTACGCTTTCCTAGAAAATTTAATAAAAGATCTAAAACATTCATCTTTACTAATAAGAAATATAACCCATATAAACTTACTAAATCCATCAGCTATAATATAAGAATATAATTTTCTGCTAAAACTAACAATTTTAGATAGTCCAAATGTAGAATAATTCCAAAGGTTTAGAAGTTTTTATCACATTTTTCTTCTTGAAAGAATTCTTAATCCGCTTACCCATTTGACATGCATTACAAACCTTGTCTTTTTTAAATTTTACCTTTGGTAGTCCATTTACTAGCTCCTTGTTGCTTAGGTTGGAAATTTGTCCTATATTAACATTATTTAGTCTTCTATGCCACATTCAATTATTTTCATTCATTGACATAAAACATTTGACATCATAGTTAGAAAGGTTATATAAATCAAAAGTATAAATATTTCCATTTCTTTTACCCATGAAAACAAATCCATTATCTACAACTTTAGAGACTATGTATGATTTTTCCTCACGTTTCACTTTAAAATCTCTATTATAAAATTGGTAAACAATTAACATATTATACTTTAAACCTTCTACCAAAAACACATTATAAATAATTGCATTACTCTCACTAACTTTATCAATGTCAATTATCTTGCTCTTGACATTATTTCCATATGTGAAATACCTTCTATCTTTACTCTTCAAGGATATGAAGTGAGAAGTATCTCTCGTTATGTGTCTACATCAATTGTTATCTACATACTAAGTACTTCTCTTGAAATCCAACAAAACAAAGAAAAATCATTTTACTTTAGGTACCTATATTAATCTGGGTCCTTAGGGGTTAGAGGACTTTTTACCACCTAAGCCCTTTGGCAAACTAGAAAATCTTGAATGTTTATCAAAACAAAATTTCTAAAACATATCCATATTTACAACAATAATGATAAATATATAAAATGTGATGAAAATGCAAATGTGACCTAAATTTTTCCTATATGTATTTCTAGGAACATCATTCTTAAATGCTCTTCTTTGTTGAAACTTTGGCCTAGAATATGAATAAGGTACATTTCTAATGTATGAGCATGCATATGGGGAGCATGTGAGGTGATGGTCCTATATGTTAGCTTATATGCATACATAAATGCACAATTGTTCTTCCTATATGTTGACATAAATGCATAAATAAATCCATGCTCTTTATCTAAACTCTATCCTTTCACAAATGTTGTTTTGGCATTATGAGTTCCACTCCCTTGAGTGAAACCTAAGACATATATATTATTAGAAGCATTTTAAGCTCTTAGCATGATTTCCTTTCCCTTGGTAAATATTTCTAATGATTCTTTTAAAGACTTTACCTCATTAAATAATCATTTTCATGCATCAAATTCTTTCTATCATCATAATCAACGACTACACTCATAGATTCTAAAGCATGTAAATCATTCTTTAGCCTCTCATTTTCTAACCTAAGATCTTCCACCAAATTCATGCATTTCTTGTATTTAGAAGAAAATTTCTTTCTTTTCAAAGTTACATGTTTTAAGCAACTAACTAAATCATCGTAACTTAATTCATATTCAGCTTCATTTTCATCATCATGACAGTGTAAAGTAGAGGATACCTCATTATTTATAGCCATGACACAAAATTCAACACCTTTCTTATCGAGTTTCTCACTCTCCATTTCACTTAATTTCTCCCACAATATGGCTTTCAAAGCTTTTCTCATCTTCTTCCCCTTCTTCTCCCTTTTTTCCTTCTTGTTACTTCTTTCTTTCTTCTTATTCTCCTTGAAAAGTGGGCATTGATTTCTCAATGACCCAATTTTCTAAATTCAAAACAAATAATATTAATAGATGATTTTCTTTTGTAATCATTACCTTGATTTCTTCTCTTAGAGAAAGCATTCTTCTTCAAGATCTTCCTAAATTTTCTAGAGAGAAGGGCAATGTCATCTTGACTATCATCTGAAGTGATTTCCTCATCACTTTACTCCTCCTTGATGGCTTTGAATGCCAAATTCTTCCTTCTTGAAGTTACTCCCTCCTCCTTGATCTTAGTCTCCTTAGGGCTCATTTCATGTGTGAGAGGATAGCTTATCAATTCTTCCAAAGGAAGCATATTAACGTTTTTCACCTTTTAACTAGCAGTCACCTTAACTTGTCAATCCTTTGATAAAGATCTTAAAATTTTTCTCATAAGTTCAAAATTTGAGTATGATTTTTAGAAATCTTTTAATGCATTAATGATGTCAACAAATCTATTATACATATTAGAAATGCTTTCATCATGATGTATGGAAAACAATTTATATTGATGAGTAAGCATTAGAACTTTACTCTCTTTCACTTGATTTGTTCTCTCATATGTTGCTTTTAGATGTGTGTCAAATTTTGTGAGCCACCTCACATAAGGGAAGTCTATTAAATTCATTTCTACTTAATGCACAAAATGTAATAAGAATGACCTTACTATTCAATGAAAGTAATCTCTCATCTTTCAATATCCATTCTTCCATCACCTTAGTCACTCTTTGTTCATTTTCAAGCTTAGTAGGAATGTATAGCCCTATGCTAACAATATCCCATAACTCAATATTTTTGGCTAAAAGGAATAATTTTATCTTATTCTTTTAATAAAGATAATCATTCCCATCAAAGAATAGTGCTCTACTAATAATTTTCCCTCATTGCTAGATGAAGCATAATTGAATTTTAACTCACTATGTTTGTTAGAAAGTCTACATGCACAAGTGAGCCTAAATCTAATATCATTTATAAGCCCTAAAGACACTTAAGAGGTGAGGGGGGTGAATTGATTGTTTTATAATTTTTCTAAACTAATTAAACTAGGTCACTAAAACCAATTCAACTATGTGCAATCATTAAATCAATCTTTAACCTAGAATGTTATACAAGTATTTATGCTAATACAATTACAATATAAAAAATAATTAATCAATTTAATAGGCAATACATAAATAGTATAAGGATTAGAGGATACATCATAAGTTATAGAGGTTCGGCCAACCACTTGCCGATTTTCCCTCTCAACATTTTTTATGTTGGAGTTTTTCACTATCTTAAAAGAACAAATATAATCTTCTTCAATGGGTGAAGAGTAAATCTTACAACTTAAAATATTTCTTATGGAAGGTGGAGAGCAATCTTTAAAAACTCTTATTGCAACAAATAGGATCCTTTGTAATATCAAATAGTCAAATGAATCAAGAAAACCCTATAGTAGTAACAAAATACATGTGTAAAGGTATTTCACTTAAAGCCCAACAAACCAATAGCTTTTTTTTTTAACAAAAACGTGATATGTGATCAATAAAGCACTTGAAAACTTTAAAAAATATAATGTAACAATTTTGAAGCACGAAAATTGGATTTGAAATAAGAAAATAGAAGATGGATGATGATGAACACAAAAATTAGGTAGCTTGTGTAAGTTTGCTTTGAGAGCATTAAACTTTAATAAAAAGGCATAAGGAATAAAGCAAATGCTCTAGAACTCATATTTATGGTGTTAAGAAGTGAATAGAGTTGCTGGATGTGAAAAATAGTCATTAAAGGGGTGAAAAATGGTTGAAAATTAAGAGTTATAACTTTTTGTAAAACTAGTTGTTGGATAACTTGTTTAGCAATTGGGTTTACTAGTCGACCAGTTGGTGCTTTAACAGCATACTTCAACTAATCAATCCAATTTAAGCCACTATAATTCATTTGTCTCAATTCCAATTCAATTCAAATAAATTACAAATCATTTCTTAAGTGAATTTGAATACCAAGACATAAAAATTAAGACTAAAAACACAAATTGTCTTGGATTATGAATTTTGTTAAAAACTTTGGAAAGTTTGGCCTTAAACTAATTTAAAATCAATCTAAATCACTCCAAACTTTTTTTTCTTCAAAACCATTAAAAACAAGTTTCAAAACATATTTCGAGGTTGTTTCAATAGAAAAATTGATTTAGTTGCCTTAAAATTAAAAATTAACCTCTTTAGTTAAAATTTATGCAACTTTAAACTTATGAAATGCATACTAAATTTGAACCCTTTAACCAATTTAACTTTAATTAAAACTTACAAATAAGTTTCAAATAACAAACTGATGATCATGAAGCTACCACATTATTGGTTCTTCCATTTTCTTTCAAATTTGGCCTCCAACTTCAATCTTTTCTCTTTGAATTGATTTCAAATGCACCTATCTTTTAAACTTACATATCTCTTAGTTCAACACAAAGAACAAGGTATTTAACATAAGACAACTCCATCTAAGATACCTTAATTAAATAGTGTAGTTGAGAGTATGAATATGATAATTATGGAGAGGATTAGATATTTGCTTTCACATATAAAGTTGCCAGAGTCATGTTAAGATGAAGCATTGAGTACTATGATACATGTCTTGAATCATGTGTTGAATCTTTCTCTAAGTGTTCCTTTGAATTTGATGTTTTGGAAAGAGTATAGCCAAGAAAGAATATCTCCTACAATCACAAATAGGTCTTTAGTAGAAAGGCATTCGTGCATATTCCTAATGATGAGAGATAAAAATTTAATATTAAGACACAACAATATGCATTCATTAGCTTTAGCCTAAATCCATTTTATTATAGGTTCTATGATCCAATTGAAAAGAAATTTCTAAGGAGTTTAAATGCAGCATTTATAGACAATAAGATTGTAATAAATATTAATAAGGTTAAAAAGATGAATTCTTAATTCAATGATGATTATGAGATGGTGCCTCAAGTGATGATGCTTGAGAGAGCTGGGATGAGAATCAAATAAAGTAATAAAAAGTTGAAATGATCTCTTAAAGATAGATTATGATGATGATAATAAACTTTCAGCTCTTGAAGCTCAAGTTCCATTTCAATTATGGAGAATTTCTATATATAAACAACCTTTCACTCAGTATCCTTCTAATACTAATGAGTTGAACTTGATAGATAATGATAAATTAGAAAGTTATGAGGAAATCGTGGATGATGACTATAAGAAAGAGTGGTTGAAGCCATGCAAGATGGGATGAAATCTTTAAATGAAAATTGTACCTTTGAGTTAGTGAAACTACATAAGGATAAGAAAGCTTTGAAGAATAAGTGGATATAGTCAAGCATGAAGAGCGACTTTATATTACGATCATGAAGGGTGCTCTTCATAATCTCGGTACAAAGTTAGATTAATTGTTATATGGAGTAGCCAGAGATTTTTAAGATAAAAAGGAAAGAGTAGCATGTTTGGGAGTTAAGGAAGAGTTTATATGACTTGAAACAAGCATTAAGACAATGATACAAGAAGTTTGAGTCAGTTTTGGGAGAGTAAGGTTGTAAGAAGACTACTTCGAACCATTGCGTGTTTTATCAAACATTCTCTTATGATAATTTTATCATTCTTTTATTATATATGGATGATATGTTAATTGTTAACAATAATAATTTAAGGATTGATTGTTGAAAGAAGTAGTTAAGCAAGTCTTTTACCATGAAAAACTTAAGGCCAATAAAGCAAATCCTTGGTATAAGGATTATTTGAGATAGGAAAACAAAGAAGGTATGGTTATCTCAAGAAAAGTGCATGGAGAATGTGCTTCAAAGTTTTGACATAGATAATGCTAAAATAATTAGTTCTATTTTTTTTAATTATTTTAAATTAAGCACTAAATAAAGTCTTTTTATTAATGAAGAGAAGGCAAATATACAGCAATTTCCTTATGCTTTAGCAATTGGTATTTTAATATATGCTGTGATATGTACCAAACTAAATATTGCTCATATCATTAACATTGTTAGTAGATTCTTTTCTAATTTTGATAAGGAACATTGAGATGTTGTTAAATCAATATATAAGTATTTATGTGGAATTTCTAGATTATGGTTATGTTTTAGTATTAACAAGTCCATATTAGTGGGTTATACAAATGGGGATATGACTTGTGATCTTGATTATAAAAATTCTACTTTAGGATACTTGATATCATTTGCAAGAGGAGGGGTATCATGGAAATCTAAATTATAAAAATGTGTTACACTTTCTACCATAAAAGTTAAGTTTATTGTAGTAATCAAAGCATGTAAAGAATTGCTATAGATGAAGAAATTTATGAAGGAGCTCGGTTTCGAATAAGAATATTATGTATTATTTTGTAATAGTTAAAGTGCTACCAATGAGAATAGTTAAGATATATTGACAAAATCTTTACTAAAGGAAAAAAGTTAAGGCTAGTTGTTTAACTGTAAAGATGGTAGTCTCTCCCGTACTAGCATTAGGGAAAGTTTGATGGTGATCCCGATAAGGGAACAAGCCACCATTTTTGACAAATAATGGTGTGCCTCTTTATTATTTTTTCATTAGTTAGTTTCAAAGTTGATGGTGGCTTATTGTTCTTTCAATTTTTATAAACTATTATTCAATGTTAATTGCTATTTTTTCTTATATATATATATATATATATAATAGATGAGATATAGAGAGACACAGGGAGAAAACAAAAGAAATTAAAAGAAAAAAAAAGTAAGAGAGGTAAGAGAGAAAAACTCAAGAATTTATTTTATTTATTCTACCAAGATCAAGTGTGTTCCAATTTTGAAGTCCTTTTCATTTGTTTCTTAGGTCTAATATTTTTCTATATTATCTTTTATTAATATTGATCAAGAATTTAGTTTTTGAAGATTATTTTGCTATTATTATCTTAACTAGTAATTGTATTCATTATTTTATAATGGAAGATTTACTTATTTATATTCCATAGTTTTCACTCCTCTAATTTGAAATGATTTTCTATATTAAAAATCTAATATCTCATGTAATTGATTTTTTAAGATATTACTGTGCAATTTATGATTAAATTATTTTAGAATTTTCTCTACTTAATAGTTTTATGTAAAATTAGAAAGAATTAATTTTGATATTCTACTGTAATAATTTAATTATTAGATTTGAGATTCTCCCGTCAAGATCAAGCTCATAAAGATTTAGAATCATCCATTCAAGTTAATTCAATCTCTAGAAGGTTCAGCCAAAGAGGCAGCAACATGTCAATAAGAAAAGGCAGACAAAAAATATCATATTAGTTATTATGTTTTAGTACACTGTAATCTTATCAACAAAGTTTAACTACCAAAAAAAGGACAGAATTTGATACCCTTATTTTTTGATCCCCTTAAAATTGTGGAGAGAGTGGATAAAGTAGCACACACATTACAAATTTTTGTCTTATACCCTCATCATAATGAATTCCACATATATCAACTAAAGAAATACTTATTAATAGGGAAGCTAAGTTCTACCAACTTATTACAAACTTGATGATTAAAGAAAAGGTTCTTATTAGGATACCTTAGAAGAAGATTGTGTAACGCCATAATAAATCGACTCCATAAGTCTTAATCCACTGACTAAGAGATAATACCTTCAACTTTGGGAGTTTTTATTTGATTTGAAATAACGGTTTCCTATTAGCAATTATATGAACAAGTTTTTGCAAGAAGGGGTTATTATTAACTTTAATCTTGAAGAGAAAGAAAAACATTATGTTTAAAGACTAATCAGCAATTCCAACATTTTTTACTAAAGGCAAGTTGTTACTTCATTTTATTCCTCGACTTAAGTATTAGGTATAACCATTTAATATACATGCCGTTAGCTTAATGGCTATTGTGAGAACCATTATTCATCTTTTTTGGGTTGATATATCCGTTGTAGTAACTCCAATAAACTGGTGAAATAAAATTTTGGTTTTATCTTTTCTTTCTTGTTCTCATTTCTTTCGTATGTTATTTTAGTAGTAATGAATTTTTTTACTTTGTTTGTGTTCATTGTTCCTATCATCGTATGATGCTTCTCACTTTATCATTTTGGCTAGCTTCTAATCATTCATCTTTTTCTACGCCAAACTCGTGTCATTTTTTAACACTCAAAACAATCATCCTTTTCTTTATGTTCACACCATAGTCCTTCCTCAATTACGATATAGCCATTGTCATTTAAAAAAAAGTAAAAATGATTAATTGAAAATAAAAAGTTATATGTACAACACTAACAGAAATCAAAGCAGCCAACAAAGCCACTAAAAAGAAGAAAAATAAAGAAGAATAAAGTGGCTAACAACATGAAATGAATTAACTAGAACACCCTTATAGTTAACTAAAGCTAGACTGAAACTAAGACTATATACTTAGTACAAAAGAAGAGCACAAAATAACTTAAAAAGAGAGAAACTAAACACATCCACCAGGGTAGCACTGACAAGCATGATATGTCCCTATTCTAGGTAGGGCCTTCTGAATTACTTCACTTGTCCAAAGCTACACAAAGGATACGAAAGCTTAATATCTTTTTCTCAATTTCCTCCTACTCCTCTTGCTTCTCAAGAGGGATTCAAATTCAATGGCTTTTAAATCATGAACTATGGTGGAGGCTCCTACCTCTTCAGTAGATTCCTAAAAAGATTTAAAAGTAAAGGAATCCACATGATTGTTACCACTAAGAGGATTAACCGAATGGAGGCCTAAAGAAGGTCTCTGGTCCATAAAGAGCGTGTCAATTTTAGAATTGCTAGTTAGGATAGGGACAAGAAGCACTGATATCTTGTCCCTCTCTATTGAGTTGCTTAAAAGATCTACTACACTATCAAAAGAATTGCCTAAAGGATTCTTTGAAGGAGTTGGAGCTAGGGTTGGAGAATGAGCTCATGGAGTAAAGGAGAGGGTTGTGTTTCAGGTTCCTCTACCTTGTCAATGTGATTATCCTACCTTGTCTCCCCCTAGACAATATTATTATCTTTCTTTATATGAGCCATCAATTCTTTAGAAACACCAGTTTGGTACACTTTTCCAATAGGGATCCAAGCTTCAGTTTGGCTAGCCTTTTTCAGATTGGGTTTCCAATTGTAGGAAATCCTAAGCTCTTTCATTGTTTGATTTCCTTTTAGATCATACATAGCAACTCTACACCTATCAGGCGGGTGTTGTTCCAAGTCTACCTCGATGCCCATTCTTGCAGAGTGTTGTTCCAAGTATACCTCAATACACACTCTTGCAAAACTAAGTCGTTTCTTAGCAGTAATTGAGTAAAAATAATAATGGCACTCCTAGGGAGCTAGCTAATAGACTCAAGACATTAATTGTCCAATACTCCAGTGGAACTCCATGAATTCTAATCCATAAGGGTAACTTTTTCATCTCCTTATTGAAAACCATACCTTGATTCGATTTGTGTAGGAGAATCGGTCTTTCTCTTATATGTTAAAGATTGTGTTTTAAGACCTCTTTGAGACTAAAACCGTCAACAAATTTAAAGTAATAAA
>JAOXYD010016057.1:0-14865 GCA_028565735.1 Pinacopodium congolense
TTGATTCAAAATTACTACAGACGTTTTGCTTAAGGTCTCAAAAGTGTATAGGATCTTTTACTTTAATTTTTAAGCACTCAAATCGTGTGTTTAAGCTCAAAGAACACAGATTGCTCAAAACTATCCAAACTGACGTATTTTCTCTACAGCTTCATTATTAACTTTGATTTTGATTTTTAATCAGTTTCTGGGTGTGAAAATTTATTGTTTTAAGTTTTCTTAAGGTCCTAAGAGTTTCTAGTATTTTTGTGTCATTTTTAAGTGATTATATTATTTTTTTGAACTTGAGTTTTGCAGGTTCCTCAAAACTGTCCAGGTTTAACAGTCTTGACTTTAAGCTTGATTTTGTTTATTTGATTGATGTGAAAAAATTGTGTTTATTATGGTGATTGATTTTTAACTGATTCGTTAAGGTTCCAGTAGGTTCGTGGCATTTATTTTGCATCATTTGATAGGTGAAATTCATTGATACATAAGCTGAAAAGTATAGCTTGCATATAGGTTCCATATTTAGACAGCTTGTGTTGATATTAATTGAATCTGATTGTTTGCAAATTTATCTGTGCTTTTGCTAGATAAAATCACTTGTTTATGATCTATTAAAGTGTTAGGAGGCTTGTTATAATTTTGGTTTGCCTCTAGAATTTTTATAATTGAATTTATTGATTATGCATTAGAGAAACACCATAGAAGGTGTATTTAGTGACTTAAATTGGTGGAATTAATTTTTATTAATTATTGTTGTGGTATAGGCTACTCTTTACCTTTAAAATAGACTTTATAGGTTGCTCTTCACCTAGGATAAAGAAGATTTGGATTGAGTTCATCCTTGTTTGTGAATTGGATTGGTTTAGGCCTTAATTGTGCATTGAACATTCCATATTGCATTTGAGCCCTTATCTTGTATTAATTTTGATCAAGGTTCAAGAAGCTATATATGCTTATGTTGAAGCTGACGGGAGCTTGGTCTAGGGGCTGTCCGCGTGGGACAAAAATTGTATAATTTGATTGTGTTATACGGGTTACTCTTCATCCATTTAAGTAAGATTGTGATAGGTTCCTCTTAACCTTAGAATCAAGATTGCTGGATAGATTTCTCTTGATCTTGAATCAAGATTGTAATAGGTTCCTCTTGACCTTGAATCAAGATTGGTGTAAAGGTTCCTCTTGTTAATGAATTTCTAATAAGTATTTAGAGAGATGACGTAATATATCTTTGGGGTATGCGAACCTCTATAAATCTTGGTGTTCATCTCTTACTTTCTCTTTTTTATATTTGTGTATTTATGTTTGGTTAATTATTGATTGAATTTGCTTAATATTGACACAAAATTTGGCATTCTATTTGAGTTGAATTTTGGTTAGAGATTGCATTGTATTAAATTTGGCCTAAGGTGTTTAAAGTGTTTTATTTCCTTAAGAATTTTTAAACACCCAATTCACCTCCCTCTTGAGTGCCATAGGGCTAACAAGACTTAAATTCAATATAAGTCCCTTGTATAAACTATATGATAATGAGAAAGATTCCAAAGACCTCCTCTTTTTCAAGTGTAGCTTCTCTACTCCAAGTTGGAGTATGGTATAGGACCTATGATAGATACAATGCCTTGTTAATAACTGGGTAAATGTAATCCCATAAGCAATTCATCCTAAACAGGTTTGTTCTACTTCTTTTCCTATTTTTAGAATTGCTTTAACTTATACAGTTTATTCAATATGGAAAGAAAGGAACTTAAAGATATAAAAACAAGAAACACTGAGCACAAAAAAGAGAGAATGCACCCCTTGAAATGGATAAGAGAGCACTTAATAGTCAAAATAAATCATCTACCACATTTAGAAGAGTTAAGGCACAAATGGAGGTGATAAATAGGGGTAAAATCAGGTAGTTGAGAGCATAAGTTAAGATGTAGAGTGCATAAGTTGAGAGCTATTTCAACGAGAACTTCATTAAAGCCAATGATGCTTATTACTCTCCAAATTAATCACTATAACTAGGGACTAATGTGTTTAGATCCGAGATATTGTTGCATTCTAAAGTGAATTGAGTGTGGTTAATTGGTGACTAGTACCTTGTAATGGATCATTCCAATTGGAATTAATTATTCTATTAATTAATTTATTCAATTTTGAAAAAAGTCATTATATAAGAGTTATTGCATAATGACAATTTATTTAGTAAATATTTAAATAATAGCAATTATAAATTTTATTATTATTCAAAAAAAGAAAACAAAGAAAATTGCCTTGACTAAATGGAGAGGAGAACGAAATATGACTTATAAGGCTATAAACACCTCTTCTCCTTATATGCATTTTAGGGGAGGATCTAAAAGCAAAACCATGAGACCCTTGACCTAATGAGCAAGGCAAAGTGGACAATATCTGTGGATGGGTTGGTCTAAGCTGTTACAAAGTTGGTATAAAAGCCAGAGGCTCGGATCATTATGCTAGCGAGGATTCTGAGCTTTAAAAGAGGTAGATTGTGAGATCCCACATCAGTTGAAAAGGAGAATAAAGTGGGTCTTATAAGGCTATAGACACCTCTTCCCCTAAGACGCATTTTCAAGTAAGCCCTTAAAGCAAAACTGTGAGGTCCTTGGCCCAATGGGTAAGTTAAAGGGGACAATATCTGTAAGTGAGTTAATGTAGCTTATTACATTTATTACCATCCTAATCTTATGCTTCAAATCACTTAAATTTCAGTGATTATTAACCAATAAGTTTGTTTGCTTTTGAATGCCTCATGAACAGTAACCAATAGAGCCACGCATTAACCTCTATCAAAATCACCAAACCTGTGTTCCGCAAACGTAGACAATGTTAAGCTTACACTGTTCATCTAGTCAAATCAGATACCTGAAACACACAAGAAACTCACGTCAATCCAATAACAATAAAATCATATAATAGTGTCAAGCCAGTTTGAGGCTGCACAGTACATGGTAGGTTCATTTGGTTTGAGAAAGGTCTTAAGAAAGAGGCCAAACTTTTCGGTTGACAAGCTCACAGTTGATGAATTATCAAGAACTTTAAGTGCTTGCATCTACCATGACTACTCCAAAAAAACTGAGAAAGACATCACATACAGTGCTCAATGTAAAAAAAACTTAAATTTTATTTCTTTCATTGAAAAATCTCAAACATTTTTAACCAATTTCACTCTTGCTGGATTTTAGACAAATTTAAGTACTATAACACAACATTGTACAAGGGGAACAACTTGATTTCTTAGCCTCCACCCAAAAACTATGGCATTGGTTATATGAGTTGCATTAAAAGTTCAAAACCATTCAGGTTCAAATTTACAATGACTGCTGATTGCAGTTGACCACATACAAAATTATCTCATATTAATCTATCTTTCTTGCACAATTAACAATTTAATTTGAGACCAACAGTCTGCAACCATACCGATCGAATTAAGTAATAAAGTCGAGTATATTTAAGACTCTGAGAATTGATCCCACAAGGAAGTTTATAGGATGTAAGTACTAAGTTAATCGGATTACAATTATCTAGAGAAAACTTAACTTGATGATTTAAGAAATAAATAACTAAAATATACTCTAAAAGATCCTAGAAAAATTCTAATATATTGTAATAAAGCTACAGATTATTTTTCCTAAATTATTCAGTTAAGCCTTAGTAGTTGATGATTTAATTGATGGCTTATTGATGCTTAATCTAGGGTCTTCTCTAATTCAAGGCAGCGTTATGGTTAATACACTGTCTTATCTCTATTGGTTATATCCTGGGGTTTGGTTATGCCTCAGACTTACATAATAGGCTTAAAGCTTAGGAAGTCTAGTCCTAAATTATCCTAATCCAAGACTAGTACCCTCATAATTCAGTTGATAGGTTGAGATAGAGAGAACTTTCACTTAATTTATCAAATTGAATAGAATTGCATAACTTGAGAGAGAGTATAATTTATCTGAGATAATCTACGATCTAACGAATCTGGAAAATAAGTTGAATCAAGATTAACAATGAATACAAATGTATTATAGAGGGATTAATTACTTGGATCCTAGCTTAATAATTGTGGTTAATTCTTACGAGTCTGTTTTAAGTGTTTAATTTTAATATTTTTGTTTATTTTCTTTATCAAGTCGATCAACCACCTTATCAATTGACAGGCTAGATAACACAGTTAGAAATTCATTGATAATAATAATCTTGTAGATTTGACATCTGGATTCATTATAGCTATATTGTATAGCATTTGATACACTTGCCTTATCGTTTGTTGTGATATTATTTAGTGTGATTCTTGGTTATTTTTCATTTAAAACTTAGGTACATCTATACATCATCAAGTTTTTGGCGTTGTTGTCAATGACTGCTGAAATGTTTTCTATTCTTTATTATACTAGCTTTATTTACTTTTTTTTTTTTAAAGTTTTTACAATCTTTAAATTTCTATAATTTTAATTTTGTTTAAAAACTTTGCGTTTCTTAATCTTAGGTTGTTCTTTCACTTTTCAGGTATAATTAGGAGCCATCATGTAAAGCTATTCAAACTAGATCTTGAAGTAGAAAGAATATTAAAAAAAAGGTTTAAAAGAGAAGAAGTGAGAAAGCAACGCCAAGTTTTCTAGAGCCACAAATGGATAACATGTATCGAGAACTAAGACTAAGAGCACCACTAACTATGGGGGACTTGTCGAGACCTTCTCTCCAAGGCACTGAATATAGCATCCATAGGCCAAGAGTAAAGACTGCGAGCTTTGAGATCAAGCTGCAAATGATTTAGATGCTACAGAACTATCTGGAGTTTGATGGGCTTCTAGATGAAGATCCTAATGCCCATATCACCAACTTTCTATAGATTTATGACACATTCAAGTTGAATGGCATGTCTAAAGAAGTTATTAAACTGAGGCTATTCCCTTTCATAATGAGGAGTGATAATTGTGCTTTATTATGTGTTTTTTTAAATGTTTGGCATGTGTTTCTTGCATAATAGGTTGTTATTTTTGTGTTTTATGACTTATTTTGTGTGTTTTTATTTAGTATGATCTTTTTCATTGTTTTGTTTATGTTTAGTATTAGTTTAGAGCAAGTTTTGATCATTTAAGTGTTTTTATTTATGTTTTATATTTTATTATTTAACTATTAATTTTGGACTAGAATTAAATCTTATTGTATTATTTATTTATTGTGTATGGTAAATTAAAGTTGAAATTTGAAGTTGAAAAAAAAAAAGAAACATGAAAATTTGATGAGTGAAGAATTGAAGAATGAAAGATAAAAGGCCAAGCTTTAATCCATGCAAAACTAGGAATTTCACGCGAATTGAGGCCTTAGGTTTGCATGGAATTAAATGTGTTGTTGCTGCTATCAAGAGTCAAAACGCTGGAGATAACCCGCCTAGGCATCGAGAGAGTGCTTTGACCAAGTCTTCCAACACTAAAAGACAAAAACACAAGACTAATCAAGACCAAGCACTTGACCTCCAAGGAGCAAGCGCGTATAGCCTTCACTTCCAAAGATGGACACAGCCCTTTTATGCGTGGACCACTCCAAGACCAAGACCAAGACCCAGATTTCACCTGCTCTGGTGAGTGTGGGCTGTAGACGGAGAGGCTTCACGGGTATGGACCAACGAGAACCCAAACCCGCCAGGACCAAGACTGAACCCACCTGGAGAGAACACATGGACCAGGCTCCTCCAAGTACCAGACCCAAGCAAGACAACCAGCGGCTGGAAATAAAACAGAAAGTAAGTAACGGATAGACCTAGAAAAAGGGACAACAACGCAGACAGCAGCCCTAGAGAAGATAATTCGGACAGGAGCGAAACGCAGATTCAGCTTAATCAAAATAAGCAAAGGCAGCAGCTGCACATCAAGAGGAAGACCTAAGTAGGAGTTCGAGTGAAGGAAAAAAGCAAGAAAGAGAGGAGCAGCTACACCACACAAGCTCCAAGCATCAAGTTCAAGCTTCAAATTTCAAGAGTTCATTAAGTTCTATATTTTCTTTTTAAATTTATTATTTTATTATATTTTAAATTTTCAAGAATATAAACATAATGGAACTTGTTTTTATTATGAGTGGCTAAAATATTTTTAGAATTTATTATTTGAATTATTTGTGAACCTTTGGTTATTAATTTAATTTTAAAAATATTTGTGTTATTTATTGAACTTAAACCCTATAACAAATCGAGAGAGTGAGTTGGGTAATTTATGTTAGATGTACAGTGAGAGTTAGCATTTAAGAGACCTATAGATAACAAGTTATTAATTTATTAAGAAGAGATTTCGATAAATTAATATACTGCCTATAAGATAGCTTCATATCTAGTTGAATATTTAGGAAGGGTTTTGCATGTCGAGAGATCCCAAAGTTAATCATAAATTATTTAACTAGTGACATTTAGTTACACCTTAAAAGATGGTAGCTAAAATATTAGGAAATATTAGACCAAATATAAATTAGATCAATTAAACTAAAGGAAAACAAATAAGGATAACAACAACAGTCCTATTCTTCATTCCTAATTTTCTCTTAATTTTAATTTGTAGTGTTGGCAATTCGTTGTGATGCTTGCTTTTACTTCTAATTTGTCTGCATTTTACTTATTTATTTTTATTTAATTTGTTTAAATCAATTTCTTAAATAAAGTGTAAGCCAAATTAATAGGGTGTCTAAATTCGATCTCAAACTACAAGTACGACTCGTATACTTGTGGTTTTGAGTGTAAAACTAGTGATTTATTTTGTGAATCAATAAAGAGCATAGCAAAATCGTAGTTGAATTCAAACTCGTATGGTTCTATTACTTTATAAAACCAATTAACTGAAAAATCCTCACAAGGTACTACCTTCCCTCTCCCTTAGCTAAATTGCATATTGGGATTATTTCTTTTAGTAGTGGGAATATGAAGCTTTGGAGCGTTGGAAAGATATCTTAAGGAAGCACCAACGTCATTGATTCGACTTGGACATGCTAATGCAAACCTTTCATAGAGGTCTTAACTTTTCCATAAAATAATTAATAGATGCATCATTTAGTGACACCACTAGTTTTAAGACTCCCGAGCAGCTTCAGGAGCTTATAAAAAACATATCAATGAATACATATTAGTAGGAGAGTGCAAGATAGAAATCTAAACCTAATGGAGGAGCACACAGTGTAGATGTCGTAGCTTTATTAGAAGCTAAAGTGGAATTTTTTTTACAAGAAAGTTGGAGAATATATCATTAGCATCTACCTCATCCCAAGTGATGGCATGTAACTTTTGAAGAGGAGGCCATCCCAACTATAAGTGCTAGTTATTCGGAGCTAAAACTAAGCTAAACAAGTGGAATATATGGGTAATTGGCATAATAACCCATAAAGTAATACTTATAATCTGGATAGCACAATCATCCTAACTTCTTATGGAGAAGCTAAGGCCAGAAAGACCAAAATCACCCACCCGGTTTCCAATAATAATAGTCCAAACAATCTAGCCTAGAAAAGATCTTGACTAAGTATATAACTAGTACGAATGCCCGCTTTTAAAATTAAAGCCTCTATCAAGAATTTAGAGAACCAAGTTGGGCAACTGGTTAGGAGTGTTTCGAAAAGACCACCAAGTGCTTTACCTGGTAACATTAAAAAGAACCCAAGGGAACAAGTGCATATGGTGTTCTTGAGCTATGAGAAGGAAGCAATGGAAGTGATGCATAAGGAGGAAAATGTAAGGAAAGGATAAGCTAAAAAAGAAGCTGGAAAAAACAAGAAGAAAGAAGTCAAAGAGGAGAGTTATGAGCCATCACGTCTGGCTCTCAACAAAGCAATCGTTGAGCACCTTGAGGAGTACTCAGTTATGTATTTTAAACATATAAAGAAACTGAATGTCAATACTATTTTGGTTAAATCTCTTATACAGGAACAAAAAAATGCAAGATTTGTGTGTGATGTGCTCGAAAACAAAAAGGTGAAAAAGTGTTCAAGGATGATGATGAACAAGGAGTATGATATCATCATCGTAGAAAAATAACCATAGAAGATAGACGATCCATGGAGTTTCTCAATCTCTTGCATAATTGGTAGTCTACATCTGTATGATACCTTAGCTAACGTAGGATCTAGCATAAATCTCATGTTTGATAAATTGTTTCATGAATTGGACCTAGAGATCACCAAACCTCCTAGGATGAGCATGTAGCTAGCTGATAGATCAATCAAGTATCCTAGGGGAATAATAAAGGATGTGTTTATAAAGGTTGATAAGTTTATGTTCCCTGTTGATTTGTGATCCTAAATGTTGAAGATGATGAAATTCCTTTGATTTTAGACAAGTCTTTTTTGGTAACCTCTAAAGCATTAATTGATGTCCTAAAGAAGAAACTAACTATTAGAATCAAAGATGAATTAATTACTTTCTCTAATTCTAAAATTGGTAATTCATTGTTGAATGCGAAGTAACATTCCTCTTCTTGTGATAAGATGACTACTAAAACTTCAAGTGTTTTTCAAGGGGAAACATGCTACAAACCTCGAAGTTTGAACTATTGATAGTGCCAAACCTTAACTGTTATAAAGGTGAGGTAAATTCAACCCTCAATATAAGGGAGCTAGATGAATGGAGGACGAAAGATAAAGTAGGTATGAAGAACTATAAAAGCAAAAAAGAAAAGAAAAAGAGGCTTCGAGGTAAGAAAATCCTTAATACCTTATCAATAAAGAGGTTATCGAGCTAATGATGTTAAAGAAGCACTTGTTGAGAGGAAACTCAATAATTATCTTATTGCTTTCACTTGTTTTTGCTAGCTTTCATCTTTGTTATTCGTAAAGTGTTGCATTCTAGTTATGTTCTTGCATATTTGAGTTTGTTATATGTTTATTGTTTTTTAAGTTATTTTTTTGAATTTTAAACCATAGAAAGGCACTTAAATGATCCCAAATTTGATTAATTCTACATGCGGATTAAGTAGAGATTATCTGGAATGCATATCACATAATATAAGAAGAAAATGGAGTGAACTTTTAGATTAAGTCTGTAGCTAAACCCATACCCATGGGTTAGGTTGTGGGTTGGAGACAGAAACATCCACGGGCAGATCCGTGCCTAAGGGTCTACTCGTGAGTGTGTCGAGTGTGTCGAGTGTGTTTTAAAAAAAACACACCTAACTCCCCCCTTCTTATATTTTTCATTCTTCTTCACTTCTACTCCAACTTCCTCATCTTCTCCCACTCTTCTAGCCTTAGATCACCCTTCAATCATAAATTTTGTGCATCTAATTACTACTTCTACATCAAATGGTCAAGGTATGTGCTTATTCTTTCATTAAGCACTTAGAATTTAGTTTTGTTTCATATGACAGGGTCTAGATGTGGATGTGCTATCCTATCCTTATTTGGTGTGATTTTTACCACTCCCGAGTTAAAATGTTAGTTTAGGAAGTTTAGTACATGTATAACGCTTTTTGAACATTACCCACTTGATTAGATATTGATTATTTTACACATGGGTATAGTTTTTGTCTGGATTTTGACATTATTTTCTATACCCAAATTGTGATTTTTATGTGGTAATTGAGACTACTTTGATTCATTGATGATTAGGTCACTTCTCACACTATTCTTTGATGACTAACTTCCCATATGCTATGGAATTTGATGAAATTTACATGAATGTTACAAGTTAAGTTGTTTAACAACTGGTTGAGATGTGTTTATGCCTAAATGAATAAAGGATGACTTAAACTTATTGAATTGGGTTTGGTGTCTGTATTAAGCTAGGAAAATATACTCGATATGCTTTTATTGACACTTTTATCATGTCATCCTTAAGAATCAAATTAGATGATCGGTATCTGCTAAGAGTTCATAAACCATATACTTACTAATTGTTGAGACACACTACATGATTGAATATGTGACATATTGATGGCTACTAGATTATCATTGTAATGTGTTTACACTTCCTTATGGTTTATGACTTTTCAAGTTGAGAAATATCTTAAGCACTTATACTTATTTTAGCATCTTTGCAGATATTATAGTGAGACAAAAAGAAAGGGCAAAGAAGGCTCGCCATGATAGACTCTCCTCATCTATAGGCACTAATAGAAAACTCATTAGTACTCAATTTCGAGATGCAAAGGTTGCCTCAAAGTATCATACATTCCTCCAACTGTCGATTGAACCAACAAAGTACTTGAATTTTAAAGATTTGGAGAGTTTGGATGTAGTTTACTCTGTTCACTATTATTTAAAGGTAGGAGGCTAGGAGAACTTCTTAAAAATAAGGGAATCATGATATAGGAACCTGTTTTGCAAATTTTTAGTCACCTTCCAGTTCCAAAATCCTTTAGTGCGAACTACAAGGGATGATGTGGTGCAGTTTCAACTTAGTGGGCCAATTCTCTATTTCTTTTTGGAATTTTAACCATACCTTGGGAATTGAGACTAATGATTTTAAGGATGAGTATGGAACAAGGTATGATAGCTCAATTTCTTCACTCTACTTACAACCTCTATGTTTTGGGATAAGATTGGGGAGGAAGAATTTAAGCCAAGTGTGATAAAAGGTACAAAGACATCCTCCCTAGCTCTCCTAGTTATTCATTGACTGATTAAACATATAATGGAAGGAACACAAGAGAGCGCCAAAGTAGTTAAAGTAAGTAAGCTCATCCATAAATGGTTTATGACCAAAAGCCACAAATTCAACATCGAAGGTGCTTTAACCTTCCATTTTACCCACCTAAGCAGTAAATCTAAAGGCACCTTAAGCTGCTATCCTTATGTCATGAGGATAGTGAAAAATTTAGGTATTAATTTGGGCATATTAGACCTCAGAGAAGCCATCAAAATGGAAATTTTATATGCATAGTGTGGATTCAGATTGGACTAGCACAAAAGGTACAAGGAAGCCTTTGCCTTAAGAGAGCTTGACCTCTTCTCAGCGAGAGAGATACTAGAGAAGAGCTGGAGGAAAGTGATGATTTTAGTGAGGAAGAGGTAAGAGATACCAGAGTTGGACCCTCCATAAGTATTGCACCACCCTCTTTCACAAGAAATGAACAACTTAGTACTTAGTTAGAGGATTTTCTCCTCGAGATGAGAAGCTATCAAGCAAACAATGACACCATATGGGTTGAATTTTAACAACTACAACAAATGAGAAAGGAAAAGGATCGAAGGATCAAATAAGAGAGATGGAAGTAGTAGCAAGCACGATGGCAGCAACACATATAGTTTCATCATCCAGTATCGCCATTGTTAACTGAGGATTGATGATGCGAGCTGTGGACCTTAAGGAGCTCAGTTTGATTTTCTTTTTCCCTTTGTTCTTTATTTTGTTTGCTTATTTTCCCTGCTTGTAATTCATTATGGATAACTTGTTTTTAGCATTTGCATTCTTAGGACTTTATCTAACTTTTTATAGAGCTTGTGTTTTATTTTTTATCTTCAAATGTCAATACCTAGCTTTAATAATCGATTTCTCCAAGCTGTAAACCACATGGAATGGAGCCCCAGTCATCAACTTCATGCCTACAATATGGACTTCGTTATTCAGGAGAGTGTCGTTCTCCTTTCTTCTTTCACACTTCACCTGCTTTATTTGTTTTAATCATCTAAATTAAGGACAATTTGATTTAAGAGTAGGGGAAAGATGAATATGGCATTTTATCCACACACAAAAAAAAAGATGAATATGGTGTCATTTATCATATATGAACACACTTGAATTATGGTGAGTCAAATGGGAATAACTTTACCCTGTCTTACAATGATTGAAATTAGGAGTTGATTATTAATTATAGTGTTCTAATTTCATCATTGTTTTTTTATTTTATGAGCATTGAATAGTTCTTGAGAAATTACCATATTTGACCCAATTTTTTCTTTTTTTTTCTTTTCTTTGTGTGAATTGCATGTGATTTTGGCCACCTTATAAGTATATTATCAAAATTTTAATGTTGTTACATATGGACTACCATGTGAATTTGGAATAGGCTATATGTTTAATGAATAAAAAGTGTATATATGTTTAAATAAAGTGAGCAAAAACTTTGCTAGTAGCCATTTATGATTGTGATCTAACTGAGTAACCAAGAGTGTTCACGACAAAGTGCTTACCTCACATTAAAAAGCTAAATGAGATTGTAAATAAGATGAAAAGGTATTGAGTTGAGAAACTAGGGCACATTCACAATAAAATATTTGCCCTCGTGTCAAAAGGTAAGGAGAAACCCTAAAATTTTACTCTAATTTGAACATTAAGTTGTACTTTGTGTAAATAGTTACATCCTCGAATAAGTTTACATAATAATCTATATAAAATGACGTAAAGGTTTGATATGGTACATTAAGGGTTGCCTAGTTACTAATAGTGTTATTATGTGTGATAACAAAAAAAATTTTGGGCATGAAAGAATTGTGATATGTAAAACAAATCAAAAGCATTGATTTATTTTTGTTTATGCTCAATTAATTCTCAACTCTTAATTAATGTTGATTAAGTGGATATTTAAGTTTTTATTTAAGGATAAGTGATAATTCAAGTGTGGGGGTATTTGATAACTCCTAATCTATATAATTTTTAGACATGGTTTTGTGGCGATAATCTTGAGTTTAAGGAAAATTTCATGTGATTCTTTGAATGAGATGTTACTTGAACTCACAACAACAAAAGAGAAGTAAGCTGGGCAACCCACAGCCAAACCTACAACCATGGCTCTATGCTTGGGTCTAGGTCGTGGGTCTGGCCATGATGAGGATCCAAAGAGACCATGGCCAAAACAATGGTTGTGGATCTGGCCGTGGGTCTAGTGGGATAAACCTATGCAAATAACCTTTTAGGTTAATTTTGGCATATCTTCTTCCATCTAGACCTCTCTAAGTAGATGCCCAGAGAAAAATAACAAGTTTAAGCCATCTCTGAGGGGTTTTGGCATAACTTTGAAGGAGAAAAAAGGATTCATAAGCATCAATCCGAAAGATCAAGGATAGGAATTTACACGTCAATCAATAAAGAACCAAGGATTCAAGACCTTACTTCATAAGCTTTTTTATTTCTTTTCTCTTTATAATTGCTTGTGCAATTCATATGATGTTTGGGAAGTAATCTTTTCATAAAATTTAAGTTTTTATGAAATCTAATAGTATTCGTTGTTATTATTGATTTAACATTAAATTTCTATATTTTATGTTAGATTTTATTCATAGATATTAATGACATTAGTTATTGAATGTTATGCGAAGATAAACTTCAATTCCAATGCTTTAATTGTGTATGTTTGAATTACGAAATCAAATATATGCTTTAGATCATTCTGTATACAATGCATCTTACATAAGGACCTAGAGATAGACTTACATAAGATATTCAGATTATGTGTGAGCTTGGCTAAAAAATAAGTTCCATAAAATGAATTAATGCATTAATTGATAGGTTAAGATAGAGATAACTTTCGCTTAACTTATCAAATTAAATAAAATTGGATAACTCAAGAGAGAGTGCAATTTATCTTAAGGAATCTACGGTCTAATGAATCTTGAAAACAAGTTTAATCAAGACTAACAATAAATACGAATGCATCTTAGAGGAATTAATTATATAGATTGTATCTTCATAACTATGGTTAATTCTTGTGAGTTTGTTTTAGGCATTCACTTCAAATACAAATACATCCTAGAGGGATTAATTATATAGATTGTATCTTCATAACTATGGTTAATTCTTGTGAGTTTGTTTTAGGCATTCACTTTTAATTATTTTGCCTATTTTCTTTATTAAATCAATCAATCACCTTACTAATTGATAAGCTAGATAATAGGGCTAAAAATTTCACTAATAATAGCAGTCCTCATAGATTCGACACCTAAATTTGCTATAGTTATATTGATAGGTACACTTGTCTTAATATATATTATGGTATTATTTAATGAGATTCTTGAATATTTTTCATTTAAAACTTAGGTACGTCTACATACCATCATGACTCTTTTCACTTCCTCCCCCTCCCCCTAATACATGTGTGTGAATGAAATACAAATTCCCTAACAATTGTTACTGAATTATAACTAATTAAGATGCAAGTTAATTAATGCTATTTAAACAATGGGGTCAATTATAGGAACATCAATATAACAACAACATAATATTGAATACCATGAGATAATCTAGGGACAAATTTGCTATGTCACTAAGAGGGAGATCATTGACATTACTATCATAAATGTAAAAAAATGGACATGTAAGATGAGCATTTCGAACTTTTTTTACAATATTCATAATCTACTAAGAAATTCAATTCTATATAATATCTAAAAATCATGTGTTCCTTATTTGAATTTTTTTATTATTTTAGGACATGTAGGAAAAAATCAAATGAACATGATCAATAAGCATATAGAATTAATGCCATTAACTATCGGATTATACAAAGATCAATTAAAAAGCAAATTTTATAAAATAATGTCATCTTATTAAATCACAAGAAAAGTTAAATTTATAGATACCTTCTTCTTCAGGTTCTTTGATAATAATAAAAAAAATAGTTTAACGAGTTGAAAGAAGGGAATATAGATCAATAGCTGCTCATTCGCATCACTCTCCATATTCAGGGCATTATCCTCCATATAGCCCTTAAGTCCTTATTTAGAAACTTAATAAGTATTTTAGCGTTCATAACAGATTAGAAAAGGAAATCCTTAATTTATAATAACAACCCAAGACACATGAGATCTTGCCAAGGGACTTTCCATCTGAGTTAGCTTTTGTTGGTCCTATATGGCACCTAAGAGGGGGTGAATTAGGTTCCTAAAAATTCTTTTCAGTATCAACCTAAGCCTTATTATCAATTTCAATTAAATGCGAAAGTTAAGCAATAATTTAATTGCACAAATTAAATA
>JAOXYD010016068.1:0-14864 GCA_028565735.1 Pinacopodium congolense
CGAAACGAAACGGTCAAATACAGTTCCAGAAACAAATATCGGTCCGAAAAAAATAAAATTTAACAAAAAAAATTTTGTATTTTGATTTTTTTAGGTTTGGGTTAATATCATGGATAGTCCTTGTGGTTTGTCAAACTATCATTTTAGTCCTTATAGTTTGAAAACTATCATTTCAGTCCTTAAACTTTCATTTTTTTTCAATCATTAGTCCTTTATCATATTTTACTTATATGGATCAATGAATTTTTGACATGTGTCCATGCCACATCAGCAAAATCTGATAAAGGACTATGATTGAAAAAAAAATGAAAGTATAGGGACTAAAATGATAGTTTTCAAACCATAAAGACTAAAGTGATAATTTGAAAAATTACAGGGACTGCTCATGATATTAACCATAAATATAATGTAATTTTCATTCAATATTTATACCCATTAATATCAATTTTTACATATTTCTTAAATAAATTACAACCTAAATTAATATAAACAAAATAACAATCATCATACCATCATAGCTTAACATCAATACATAAAAATATCATAAAAATAACAATATATATCAAACAACTATGATATTTATTGGTATTAGTACTAATTTTTATCTATTTTTAAAATAAATATGAACCTAAATTAATAAAAAAAATAACATAAACATAGATATATATTATTAAAGATCAATAAATCAAAGTATCATCAAATAATAACCTCCAATCATGAAACTATAATCAATTGTATCAAAAAAAATATACAATAAATAATACATAAAACAAAAAATACTACAACTAACATCAGTGTTCAATACAGAAACTCCATAAAGTAGAATTAAAGTCTGTAAAAAAATTAACAGTTAGTATATATAAAATTTAACATATGTATCAAACACCATAAAAAGAGAAGAATAACCTAAAAATATATGAATCTTCATTTGCCAGGCCACTGACTACTAAAATCAAGTTAGATCCACCTATTATTAACTATAAAATCCTCATCAGAAAGATGAACCTTTCAAAGTCTCGTCACAATAATTGCATATAATCTGATTCTTCAAACTAGAATTAAGAACTAGTGTACCATGAGCCCATATTAGTTCGTCAAATATCCCAAAAGGGATTGAAGTATCACCAGTAGTGCTTCATGTCGAACTACCCTTTATTTACCTAACAAAATCAATGCAACTGATTAATACATTACGTAAAATAAACTAATTTCACTTAAAATTAAAAAATTTCAATTTCACAATTTCACCTAAAATTAGAAAAAAAAATTCAAATTCTACCTATTTAAATGCAATTGATAATTATATTAGCTCATTCATGCATCTAATTACATGAATATATATTTAATTTCATGAAACATAATACAGCTTTACCTAAGATTGAAAATTTCTCAATTTCTATATTCCTAAAATTAGGGGAAAAATCATACCAAATCAAATGAAATTAATTCAAATAGCTCATTCATACATTTAATTACATGAATGTACATTCAATCTCATAAAATTTAATACAATTTTACTTAAAATTGAAAATTCCCTGATTTCTATATTTCTAAAATCAGAAAAATTCAAATTATACTAAATCAAATGAAATTGACGATTCATTTGGCTCATTCATATATCTAATTACATGAATATACATTCAATTTTATAAAACTTAATATAATTGTACCTAAAATTGAAAATTCCTATTTTTGAAATTACAATTATAACTAATTTCGAAATTGATTCGATCTATATATATTCACACCAAATTAAACTTCTATAATACTTAAATTTGATGAATTAAATACTAATTAACAACTAATTGAATGAAATTTTAACAAAATTGAAAATTCCCAAATCTTAAGGTTAAGAAATTTACGAATTTCTACTCAAATTCTTGAAATTAGTTGATGGAAATGGATATAGACATTAAGATGATGCTATGGCTCCTACCACCTGATGGAATCTTACTTGAAACTTGAAAAATCAATGAAAAATGATCTTGAAATCAAATCTTCAAATTTTGATATTTTGTGATATTTGGTATTTTAAGAAGTATTTTTAAGTTGTTGAAGTTAGATAAAAGTAGTAGGTGGAGGATTAAACTCAAGTCTATGAGTTTTTAAAGAAAAATTGGATTTATGGAGAAACTTAGGGTTCGACCGAGAGAAGAGGAGAGAGAGAATAAGAAGAAAAATGGAGAAAAGAGGTTCTGCATGACTTATATATTAACCATCAATCGACTAATGCAAAAAATTTTGACATCGGTCGACTGGTAGTATGGATTTTTAAAATTACATATCAGCCTCTGTTTTAGGTCGGTATTCTAACTCGTGTTGGCAAAATTCGCTCGTATTTGTATGATTTTTAAATGACTTGTACGTATAAACCTGTATAAATTGCCAGTTTGTACCGATATTTGAAACCTTGTGTACATGTCATGTATCTAATAAGGTCTATATAAGGCCTTACATAGATAAAACTTTATGTGAACTTTGGTATGGGAAGAAACCAAAAGTGAGTTATTTTAAAATATTTGGTTGTAAATGCTTTATTTTGAATATTAGAGACAATCTAGGTAAGTTTGATGCTAAATTGGAAAAAGATATATATTTTGGTTATTATTTTACTAGTAAAGCTTATAAAGTATTTAAAAAGAGAACTATAATGATTAAAGAGTCAGTGAATATTCTTTTTGATGAATCTAATCCTTTTGATATCAAGAAGAATGTTGTTGATAATAATATGAGTTTCTCCAAAGATATAGAGAATTTAGGTTTAAAAGAACTTAAAGAAGATATCTTAGAAATTCAACCTTCACTTAATAACCCTATTATTGAACCAAGTGAGGAGGTTAGGAGAGATGAGAGTTTACTAAGAGAGTAGAGATTTAAGAAAGACCATCCCTCCAACCAAATTATAGGTAAACTATGAAGGGATGTAGTAACTAGATCAACATTTAAAGATTTGTCTCATATGGCATTATTATCTAACATTGAGCTTAAAACCATATATGAAGTTTTAAATAATGAAAGTTGGATATTAGTCATTAATGAAGAGTTAAACCAATTTGAAAGGAATAAAGTTTGGACTTTAGTATATAATCCTTATGATTATGAAATTATTGGTACTAAGTGGTTTTTAGATATAAACTTTATAAAGATGGAAATATTATTAGAAATAAGGCAAGATTGGTGGTAAAAGGTTATAACCAAAAAGAGGAAATTGATTATGAATAAATTTTTCGTAACACCTCATTACCATCAAGCATATACCCGAAAATCCAGAGGATATTCAAGAACAGACCCTATGAGAATGGCATGTTAGAGCAGTCACATACTCGCATGCACTTCTGGTATCATAAAGAATATAAGTATCTACAAAAAATGGCTATTACAATTTTACACCCGTAATAAGATTAAAAGTTATTAGACTTTTACTTACTTTTATTTCTTATATGGACTTTAAACTTTATCAAATGGAAGTTAAAAATTATTTCTTAAATGGTTTTATTCAAGAGGAGGTTTATGTAGAATAACCTCCCGGTCTTGAAAATCATGATACACCTAAGCACATTTACAAACTTTCTAAAGTTCTGTATGATTTAAAACAAGTTCTTAAAGCTTTATATGATAGACTACGTTCATTTTTTTTTTCAAAATGGCTTTACCAAAGGAAAGATTGATACTACTTTACTTACAAAGAAAGAAAAGAATAATTTGGTATCAAATTTATGTGGATGATATTATATTTTATGCTTCTAATGATGTTTTATGTCAAGAGTTTACAAATTTTACAAGTAGAGAATTCGAGATAAGCATAATAGGCGAGTTGAATTTCTTTTTTAGACTCAAAATCAAGAAAATGAAGAATGAAATTTTTATCAATCAAGTCAAATATACAAAGGAGCTATTCAAGAGAGTTGGAACAAGTCAAACAAAACTACTGCACACACCAATGAGTGTTACCATAAAGTTGGATAAAGATGAAGAAGGTAAGCTAATATATGTCAAGTAATATTGAGGTGTTTGGTAGTTTATTGTATTTAACTACTGGTAGGCTCGATATCATGTTTAGTGTATACTTTTATGCTAGATTTCAGTCTAGTCTTAAAGAGTTTCATTTGTTGGCTGTTAAGAGAATTTTACTATATTTATTCGATTCATCATCTTTAAGTTTGTGGTATCTTGAAAATGTATTCATTGTTTTAGTTGGTTATTCAGATGCAGATTATGTTGATAGCTTCTTAAACAAAAAGAGTACTTCTGACACTTGTCAATTTCTAGGTCATGCATTAGTTTTATAACTTAGTAAAAAGTAAAATTGGTAGCTTTATCCATTGTCGAAGCATAATATATAACGGTTGATAGTTATTATGCACATGTACTTTGGATTAGGCAACAACTTAAACATTATGACTTGAAACTTATTCATATTCCAATTTAGTGTGATAACACTAGTGCCATTTGCCTAATTAAGAATTTTATTCAACATTTAAGAACTAAGAATATTGAGATAAGACATCATTTTATACGAGATCATGTGTATAATGGTGATATTGAATTGAAGTTTATGGATAATCGTCATAAATTGGTCAATATCTTTACTAAACCAATGAATGAGGATAGGTTTTGTATGATTAGAAGAGAATTAAGCATGCTTGATGGTGCATCTCTTTGATTCTTATATGTTTATGCATGTTAATCCCCTTTACTTCATGTTTTTATGCATATTTTCACTCTCTTTGATGAAGTCAAAAAGTGAGAGAAATATATATGATATTATTTTTCATCATCTTAACTGTCCTTTTTATAATTTATTACTCTTACATGTATTAATGCATATATTTAGGGGGAGCTTAAATTATTTTAAGGCATGAACTAAAAGGGAACTTTGGTTGGAATTGGTACTTTTTTTTAAAGATATGAGATGTTTAGTCATTTTATGCTATGATTTTGTTGTTTGGCACATCGTTTGTTCTTTCCATGATATTACATGTTTTGTCACCATAAAAAAGGACATTGTTGAACCAAGGGAGATTCCAATCTTGGCTTTAATGATAACAAAATATGTTTGCTTACTAATAATTTAAGTTTATATTATGAATTTTAAAGATAGGTATATTTCATGATGGGTTCAATGTAGAAAGCTTAAGCTTGAAGGACAAGGTTGATGTTAATAAAAGAACAAGGGATTTAGCAACTTTAAGAATTTAATTAGGTTGTTTCAAATGTGTGTGTAAGTTTTACTTAATATTCAATTGATCTAAGGGCTCAGATTTATCATGCATTGTATAAAGCTTTTGAAAAGTTACATAAATTTTCATTATAAGGTTAATTCATATTTTTGAAGTCATTAAAATAGTCTGGATATTCATATAATCTTAAATTATGTTTTAAAACTTGTTTGAAGTCTTGATCAATGTTAGGAAAATGTTTAGATAGGTAAAGAATTGTTTTGGTCATTTGTTTGTAATTTTAGAGTTAAAATTCGTTTGGTTTAAACTCATTTATTGCCATACCTCAAATTTGTCCATTTTTGAGTTTTTATAACTCAATCTAACTTTTTAGTGCTTAAATATATTTTATTACTTCAAAATCATCATACACATTTTTCTTAAGTTCTCAATAGTGTACTAAAGTTTTTACTTCACTTTTTTAAGAACTTAAAATGTTGATTAAAGTTTCCAAGAACCCAAATTACTCAAAGTTGTATCTAACGACTAGTTTAGGGTTTTGGGATGTTTATGACTTTTTCTCTCCTAAACAGTTAAGTTTGTCTCCTAACGGCTATAAACCCTTAAAAACATTATTTACATCTTTTAAAAACATTTCCATCGCTCTCAAATGTTCAAGAAATAAGTTTACAAGATCAAAAATCACAAACTCCTCAAAGTTGCCCATTTTTTTGGTTTTTCTTGTTGTTCTTGATTTAAACTCTTCTCTTACTATTTAATCAATTTCTAGGTATGTGAAATTAGTATTTTCTATTTTCTTAAGTGTTTAAGAGTTTTTTTATCCAAGTTTATATTTTATAGTACTTATTTCATTAGATTAAAGTTTAGATCTAGATATATACCAAAACTATTTCTACACTTACTATTCTTGGTCCAAACTCTTCTCTTGCTATTTTAATCCATTTTTACGTGTGAAAATTTAGTATTTTCTATTTGAATAAGTGTGTAATAGGTTGTTTGATCCAATTTTTATATTTTATGGTGCTTATCTTGTTATATTATAGCTTAGATCTAGACATATACCAAAACTATTTCTACACTTATAGTTCTTACTGTTCTTTGTTCAAACTTTTCTCTCACTATTTTAATTTGTTTGTGGGTGTACGAAATTGGTATTTTCTATTTGCTTAAGTGTTTAAGAGTTTTTTTAATCTTTTTTTTGAATTTTTGGAAGGTTATTTCATCTATTTTGAACTTAAATTTCCAGATATATTAAAACTGTCACAAGTTTCCCTATTCTTACTTTAATCATGATTCTAGTTATCTTAATCTAATTTTGGGTGTGCGAAATTGTTTTTTAATTAGTTTAAAGTGTTCTAGAGTTTTTTTATTCTAATTTTTGAATTTTTGGAAACCTATTTCATTTGTTTCAAGCCTAAACCTTTAAATATATCAAAATCATCTTTATTTGCTTTACTATCACTTTAATCTCTATTTCAGCCATAAATCCATTTTTAGGTGTTTGAATTGTTTTTCTTAGTTTATTTAAGTGTCTAAGAGTTTTATAGATCAATTTCATGCATCATTGAGTGTTTATATCAGCATATTCATGCTCTTAAAGTTATAAACACCATAACTATCTAGTTTTACATGTTCTACCATTCCTTTGCATATTTTTGCAATCTAATCCAAATTTGTTGCTTCCAAATTTCTATATTATTTTTGTTTAAATTCTCAAAGGTTTCACTGACCATTTAAGTGAATTTTTATAGGCTTATTTTAGTATTTGGAATCAATTACATTCATATTCATCAAAGCTATCCAGATTGGGTTCATATCATTTTTCACTTTATTTTCCATCATATATACACATTTTAGTGCATTAATTATTCCATATTGAGTATGTTTAAATTTTTAAGTGCGTCATATTTTTGTCATATCATTTATTGAAATTAAGAGCCCTGAGTTTGATTAAGTTTTAAATGAAACACTTCTTTAGGTGTAGGTTACTTGTAAAGGGGTTATTGGACTATTTGGCTTATTATGAGTTATAAAGGCTCTTCTTTGTCATAAAATGATCTAAAGGTTACTCTTAATCTTCAAAAAGAAGATTGTGTGTTGTAAGGATTACTTTTCACCCTAGAAGAAGATTGTAATTGTTTTTGTTTTGTTAGTGAAATTTCTAACAAGTAGTTAGATATAGAACGTAGTCCATCTTTGGGATAGGCAAACCTCTATAAATTCAGTGTCTTTCTCTACCTTTATCTCCGTCTTATTACTTATTGTATGGTTTGACTACTGGTTTAATTGTTACCAAATTGGTATTTGCATTTTCATATCATATTAGGTTAAAAATTAGTTTAGTGTTTACATTTAGTTTGAATTAGTTTAGGAGGCTAGTTTAATTAGTTTAAAAAATTTTAATCACTCAATTCACCCTCCCTCTTGAGTGCCTTTGAGGTTTACAAAAGAAACATCCAAGAACTAAAGGAGTGGATCATATAGTTACATCCAAAGGATAATGTCGGAAGAAAGGAAATCAAGACTACAAGGGGAATAATGAAATGTATAAGTGAGGCTCGAGGATAGTAAACTATCAAAAGAGTGCAGGAATAATTTATAGGCACTATTAATCCATTATGATAATTTATTTGACCAACAAAAGGTTCTGCTACCACAGAGATGTTATTATCAAAGGACACCATTTTAAACAGTGCACATATGCTATTAGCATCAAATCTTACAAGTATTTAGGGTTATAGAAAAGGAGTGATTGAAGAATAGGTGGAGGAAATGTTAATATAAGGAATCATAAGGCATAGTGTTAGACCTTTCTCTACACCAACCATTTTGATTTAAAAGCATAATGAAACATGACTTTTTTGTGTGGATTATAGGTTTTTGAACTAATATACTATAAAAGAGAACCTTCCTATCTCATTAGTACAAGAACTATTTGATGAACTAAATGTAACTCAAAACTTTTCAAAACTAGACCTAAGAGTAAGAACCATCTAATCACAATCCATGAGGCATTGTAAAATAGCATTTAGAACTCATTAAAGAAACTATAAGTTTTGGGTCATGTCTTTTGAGCTAACAAATGCACCTACTACCTTCTAGAGCATTATGAATAATATCTTTGAGGGATGTTTAAGGAGGATTGTTTTGGTATTCTTTAATGTCATACTAATACATAGCAATTCCTTTAAATAGCAATTAGAATGTCTAAAGATAATGATGGTATATTGCCAAAGCATCAAATGTATATAATATTATCTAAATGTTTATTACTGGAATACCTAAGATATATAATTAAGGTGGGAGGAGTGGCAATTAACCCTTGTAAGATAAAAGCCATTTAAGAATGGCTAGAACTAAAAATAGTAAAGCAATTAATAAGGTTCTTGGAATTATATGGATATTAAATAAGGTTCATTCGAAAGTATACGCAGTTGAGCAAGCCCTTAACACAATTGCTAAAGAAGGATGATTTTAGGTAGACTTAGGATGTAACCCAAGCATTTAAAGTTTGAAGAAAGCTTTCACTGTTCTCCAGCATTGGCCTTACTTAATTTCTCTAAAGTATTTTTGTTGGAGGCAGACGCTTATAGAGAACATTTAGGAGTTGTTCTTATATAAGAAGGATACCTTATAGCCTGTGTAAGTAAAATGTTGTTAGAGCATTATAGACACTTACTAGTTTATAAGAAAGAATTCGTAATTCTTTACATTATTAATGGAAATTAAGCAGTGGTCTCATTATTTTTCTTAGAGGCTTTTTGTTATCTAGAATGACTACCATAGTTCGAAATATTTAATGGAGTAAAAGATAACATCTTCTTTTCAACAAACTTGGCTACCCAAATTCATAAGGTTTGATTTCTCAATTTGTTACAAGGAAGGAGTGGATAATTTTGCTGCTAAATCTTTCTCACATGTTACTAGTTTAAAGTTATTTACCTTATCTATTTCACATATTCAAACCAACCTACTTCAGGAGATTAAGCAAAGCTAGGAGGATAATGATGCAGTTCAAAGGATAATATCACAATTGTAGAAAGGAGAATGTATAAGCATAACGTATTCTTAGAATAATGAGCATTTGAAGTAGAAAGGAAAATTAGTGGTAGGAAATTCTATTTCTCTTTTAACAAAAAAGCATCTTTGTTTCGTGATTAAGCTAAAGGAGGATATTCAAGGTGGCTAAAAGCTCTAAAAATTTAAGCATGCATTTCTTTAGGAAGGAATTGTAGAGAGAGATAAGGAATATTGTGAAAAGCTATGAAGTTGATCAAAAAATAAATATAAAAGAGCTCTCTATGGATTATTATAGCCATTACCAATTCCGCAACACATCTAAATAGACATCAACAGGGATTTTGTTGAAGGACTACTAATCTCCGAAGGATATTCTGTCATTAACATCATAGTTGATTACTTGAGCAAGTATGCTCATTTCATTCCTTTATGCCATCTTTATATAGCATTTAAAGTAGTGTTATGAATAGTCATTAAGTAGATTCCACTTTTAATTAAGTTTAACTAAGGGTTTTGACTAAGGTTATGTATGATTATCTAGACACTTCTCTTTTTTCTTTCTCTGGTAGTCATTTATGGGCTTTGCAAAACCATCACTTTCTTCATCACACTTGATCAAGATTTAAATCTAGTGTAGATAAAGAGTTTGGATGCATTTATCTATTTTTCTACTCCCTTTTTTACAATTATTGTATATATGGTATGTAATTATCTTATGTGGTTAGTGTGACTATTTGATCTCCTTAGTTGTCTAGTTTTGGTGTAATAGTTTTCTTTATATTTTGTGAGTGGTTGTTTTTGTCTTCTCTATTTGATATGAGAGAGGAGTTTTTGTAGAAATTCTTAAAGTCATTGTATAAGAGAACTGCAAAGAAAAGGAACTTCATGGTACAGGGAAAGATCAATTACGATATAAGGAAGGTGTTTGCTGTTGTCTCTATTTTTGGTATGATGTACAAAAGCAATTAATGTTGTCAGGACATGAGAAAAACTCACATGGTATAGGGAACGAATTGCTGTGGTATAAAAAAGAGCCTTCATTGTATATTTAGAATTTAATATACAGTTTTTTGTTTACCATTTTTTCTAATAAATATTTATTACAGTAAGCTCTCAGATTGTAGGGAATTCATATAGTTTACTCGTTGATTTTATGATTTTTTTCTGAATAAAGTCTTGTGGCTTTGATTTCTCATATTAAAAAGGTTTTTCAAATTAAAATTTTGATATTTTCTTATATAATTTGTTTTGTACATTTGTATTTAGATAGTTTCATTTAAGTGAGGAATTCTATTGTATATCTTATATAATTTATTTTGTACATTTGTATTTAGATAGTTTCATTTAAGTGAGGAATTCTATTGTATTTTTGCTTTTACTACGTTGAAATTGTTTTCCTTTCCCAACAAGCATATTGAGGGTACATGATAGCTAAATTGCAGGATGCTTAAGTCCATTATAAGTTACTCTAATGTTGTCTTTATTAGCAAATTTTGGAAGGAGTTGTTTAGCATGCAAGGTGTACGGCCGCATTTTTCCATGATTTACTTTCCTCGAACAGATGGCCAGATGGAGGCTTTCAATCACATCTTGGAAACTTATCTTAGATGTATTATTTCAGATTATCCTCAACATTGGGATTGATGGTTGTCATTAGCGTGGTATAACGCATTCTACTATTTAGCAATTCTATGTCTCGTGTGGAATATCCTCCTCCATTATATATATCATTCTTAACAGGAGTTTTGCACATTTTATTAGTAAATCAATTATTGAAGAATAGAGAAGACATGGTCCAAATATTAAGGTTCATTTGCAAAGAACACAAAATATTATGAAGCAAATTGCTGATAGACATAGAACAGAGAAAGAGTTTCAGGTGGAAGATCTAGTTTATGTTAAACTAAAACAATACAGATAATAAAAGTGTGCAACAGAGATCTTCCCAAAAGCTGGCGTTGTTTTTTTTGTTGTTGGACAATTCAAGTTTATAAAGAGAATAGAATCAGTGGCATATCAACTTGAACTTCCTCCATATTACAATATTCACCCTACCTTCCAAATATCTCAATTGAAAAAGCGAATAGCACCTAACGCCACTGCATCAAATTCCATTCCAATATCTGTGTACTCAACTTTATGCGTCCCAGTAGTAGTGCTAGACAGAAGATTTGTTAATCATCATCACAGAACTGCTTTCTAAATACTAGTTTAATGGAGTTTAACAACAAATAATGACACTTCTTGGGAGTGCCTCTATGATTCAATAACAATTTTTAGATGTCAACCTCGTAGACAATGCTGCTAAGGAGGGGAGCATTGTTACAAGCAAAAGAAGGGATTAAAAGAGGCAAAAAGGAAAATGATAAGAGCAGAGCTGAGAAAGCAAAGTAAGAAGATGAGATACAGAAATATGAGTTCATACGATAGAGCAAACGATTGAAACGATACCGTAAATAGTAATATTAATTAACAATAATACACGTCTAATAAGGAGATTAGTCAAACACCAACAGTATTTAGTAGATGGTTAAAAACACTATAAAGGAACGTTAGAAAGTAACGAAATTAACAATAACAAAATTTCTACTTCTTCTTCTTCTTCTTCTTCTTCTTCTTTCTCTCTCTCTCTCTCTCTCTCTCTCTCTCTCTATCTCTCTCTCCATTCTTAATTATAGAAGAAAGTCGTTCCCCTTAAAATCACTTCCAAAACCATAGGCATTTACTGGTATCAGAGACAGTGGATGACGAGGAAGCAAGCATGTTAGGTCAAGATAAAAGAAGACATTTTCAACCTAATATTAGCATTGAAGGGACCCCGAAGGTATGTCTTTGATGTTGTGATGTGACCATGTTTTAATATCTCCTGATTTTTCTTTTCTTCGAAGATAACATTACCAGATTCCTTACATGTAGCGGTGTTGTTAATGACCTGATGGTAATGCATTTTAGTTATGATGTTAGGTTTATAAGGGAATTCCTTTAGAAAGGTAAATAGTTTATTTACCTCTTCTGTAGTTCCAACAATGGATGGGTTTAAGATTAAATTTCTTTTAACAGTAACTAATTTATGGGCTTGGTTGTATTAGATATTTGGTTTAGCTAGTTGTCCAATTGTTAAGAGTGCTTCGATTGGATCCGCAAAGCATGCATACGTGGAACAGATTACAAAGTTCAAGCCAATATTATATATAGTTACAACGAAAACTTATGTTCATACTAGTTTATTTGCCTTTGGTTTGCAGTTGCACTATTAAACTGGTAAAATCTACTGTGATTATGCAGCTTAAGTGCCCCTTCTCCGGGTGATTTGTAGGTACGTGTTTGTTTGTTTTACAAAGGAATAAAAGGTGTTGTAAGTGTTTGAAATTTGAAGACATTACTGGATATAACTCACTTTACCTTCAAGAATGGCAGCTAATAACTTCTTTTATATAAGAAATTAACATGGTGTGAAGTTGAAGTTTCGAAACTCGACATTGGTCATTAATGTCCCTTGAATTAATTTGATATTATATAGGCTTCACAATTTACATGCGGCAGTTTTAGTTATGCATTTCATCTTACTCCATCTTTAACAGGAAAGAGATATGCATACATAATTTCGTTACCTATTTCACTTGTATACATAACCTCTTTATTTATTTGACGTCTCCCACCCAAGGTTTTCAGATCCGTTTTGTTCCTGTCGGTACTGTACCGGGCAAAAAACGGAACGGAACCAGTGAATTCCATTTTGCATGTAAATATCGGCTAGTACTGGCTGTTCTGGCTTATCTTGGCTAGCAATTCGATCCCCGATATGTGAATACATAACTTCTTTATCTATTTGACGTCTCCACCCAAGGTTTTCATATCCATTCCGTTCCGACTAGTATCGGCCGGAACGCCTCATACCGGGTAGAAAACAAAACGAAACTAGTGAATTTCGTTTCGCATGTAAATACCGGTTGGTACCGGCTGTTCCAGACTATACCGGCCGCTATTTAGTCCTCGATACCATACCAACGACCGAAATGTAATTTCTTAAACTTATGAGAAAAAAGGGAAGACTCACTCGGTCACCCCGTCGCTCCCCCCCCTCTTCGGCCTCACATATCCTCCCTCTGTCACCGTCGCTCTCGCCCCCTCACTGTCGTCAGCTCACCTCTATCGCCGGTTCGTCAATCGTCACCCTCCTTTGTCGCTCACAGTCGTCAACCTCCTCATGAAGGTACTCTTACCGCAAGCAGAGTCTGCTGCAAGACCAATCACCACAGTGTCTCCTAAGCACGTTATCACACTGCTGCCACACCTCCTGTTGGTTTTCTTGACACTGTTGTAGAACACTACATGCTTCTGAGAGAAACTCAAGGGGGTTTTTGCTGGTGTAGAGATAGAGCATGATGAATTCAAGGACTGGGTGGTTGTGTAGACTGTGCAAATAGCAGCCATCCTTCTTAGAGTGGATATTACTTTGTAAGGAGGATGGTAGCTGATGAATTTGCTTCCAGATCGCAAAGCTATTTGTTTTGTTTTGTTTCGGAATAGAGATGTTGTGTGGATGGCTTTCCATCAAGGTGAATGCTTGCATAAACAAATTATCCGAGGAAAAAGGTTGACGCAAAACTGATGGCAGTATATGGGGGAAAGTATCCTATTATCTATCTTGGCTTAGTGTGTGTAAGTGATGACAAATGGGAAGCTGACGTGACTTCTTGTTTATGGATTCTGCTACCTACTACCCCTTGTTTTGGACAAACCCGGAGATATTATTAAGGTGGGAAAGGAGGGACATAAAGAAAGGAACTATGGGTAATGTTGGGATTTCGAATAAAAACATATGTCTAGATATTACAAAAATTAATTTGTCATGTATAATATACTTTTCAATTGAATAAAATAGAGACGGGATGGAATTGTTGATTAGATGATAATATGTTAAATTTATATTATTATTAATTTTTTTAGACAGAGTTAATGTAAAATTAAAAATATATAATATAACATATAGGGGTTATTTTGTAAATTTTATAAAATTCAGGGATTAATTTATAATTTTAAAAATTTATCCGAAACGATACTGGTATTGACCTGTACCGGTATAGTACCATTTTTAAGATAAATCTGGTACCGGTATCGGTACGATATTTAATACACTGATTTAAACTTTTAAAAACTTATATTTTAACTATTAAAAAAATTATATCTATTAAAAAAAAAATTTTAATTCTACAACTAAACACTTATTTTTAAAAAAAATTATAGTAAAAAATGAATTTATTATCCTTTCAAAAACTTATCTAAACATTCACTTAATCTTGAAACGACTAACAGGGCGTCCAGTACAAGTGTCTTACAAGAATCTCATAGTGATTTCCAAAAGTTTCTGTAGTCATATCCTTCAATTAAAAGTGTCAGAATGTGCAATTATGCAGTGCGATCTATACAGAATCAACACAATTAAATTTGTTTTCTAAGGGTCTGTTTGGTTGGACTTCGATTTTCAGATTTAGTTTTCAGATTTTTTAAACATAAAAATTAATAAAAAATATTACAAAAATAAAAAAAAAATTTTAATACAGCATAAAAATCAGGACAAAAAATACAAAAATTTATAAAAATATACAAAACTCAATAAAAAATATAACATCCACAACCATAAATTATAACCAAAAATTTTAT
>JAOXYD010016077.1:0-14863 GCA_028565735.1 Pinacopodium congolense
ACCTTCTTCATCTTTGTCTAACTTGGTGGAGATGCTAATGGGTGTGCCAAGTGGTTTGGTTTGATTCATCCCGAATCGCTTGAGTAGCTCCTTTGTGTACTTTGCTTGATTTATGAAGATACCATCCTTCATTTGCTTGATTTGAAGTCTAAGGAAGAAATTTAATTCTCCCATCATGCTCATCTCAAATTCCCTATTCATACACTTTGCAAATTCTTGAAATAAAACCTCATTAGTAGCACTAAAAATGATATCATCCCGTCATAGCATGATGCTCTAAGTCCTCAAATTGATTCCGCGCCTTTTCTAGTTCTAAATTTGCTCAAATTCTACTCAAAACTTGGCTCTTTTAACTTGTATTTGGGCCCTTAGATCAAATCTACATGTAAACGTAAAAGGAACATAAATTAAACATTTAAAGAACAAAATAAGGATGACATGACATGGAAACACATATAGAAATACTATAAAATGCATCCCTATTAGCAACACTAAGACTAATAATGTGAAAAAGAAAGAGCTACTTCCTTGGAGGAGTGGGACGACTAGAAATAGAAACAAAAAGGAGGGAGCTACACTCCGCTCAACAAGAAGACAGTTGTAAAAAAGGGAGAGAGGGCTACAAAACGTGGGAGAGGAGTTGAACACCAACGTCGGCACTAGGGAGACAAGCAGAGAGCTACAAATCATGTTATTAAGGAGAGCTCCTTTAGGTGGAGAGAAGACAGCAGCACGTCCTTAGCTTGGATCTTGGTGGAGATGTAGCCAAAGCAGTGCCTCACACCACCATTTTGCATTTATTTTGAATTAATCTACTATTCATCCACCACTTTTAGCTAGCTTTAGTTCTTTTTCTTTTTCCTTGCTTTTCTTTTTTGTTGTCCGAATGTTATTGGCTAGTTCTTGCTTCCATTTTCCCTTGCTTTTCTTTATCAAATCTGAATTCTTTGCTTGTTAATCTATGAGTTCATACGTTTGTTTTCTTATGTTTTAATCTTTATGTTATTATTTTTCTCTATATCAAGTGTTAGACGTTATTTTCTAAAGTTTTCATTTATTGTTAATGTCTTTGATTAATTTATGCATGATAATTAGGATTTATTTATGTTCTTATGGTTTTAATCATTTAATGTTATAGATTGTTCAATGCTTAGGTGCTGAATTTTTTATTTAAAATTTTAGTTTTAGTTTAGCTGAATTAAGTTTTAGTTAATTAATTAATAATTTAAGTGAATTGTGTTTATGTTAGTTTAAGTGTTCATTTGTGTTGTTCATTTGGTGTTTTTAATTTTCTAGCATTGATTTAATTTAATTAATTATTTTTTATTTAGCCTTTATTTTGGTTAATTTAATTATGTGTAGCTAGTTTCTTAAAGGGTTTGACGGTATAGGAAGGATAAAGGATAATCAGTTGCGAGAATGGAGTTTTCTTAAAATTTATTTAGTGTTTTTTAACTTTGTTCGGTTTGGAACTTTGGATAAATGACATGAATTAGGTACTATCTTTAGGATTGATCATCCTTTAGGTAATTTTCTAATTTAAACGCTAGGATTAAGTATGTGATACATAATTGTCCTTACCGATTTTCAAAAAGTAGTTATAAGTTTGTTGGATTTTTTAGAATACTTAACCAACTAATCTAGAGTTCCATTCCTTTAAGTTACACTTTCCGAGCTTACGAGTTAGTGACCTAAGTTAGTCATTCTATAGTATCTAATGCATCTTCACTATTAAATTTAGAGAGCTTGTTCTAGGTTATAACGAAGATAATGACATTTCTAGAGCTTGTTAGATTTACCTAAGTTAGAGGAACTGAGGGTTTGAAAGCTTGTTTTAACCTATAGGCTAACACCATAGCTAGAACACCTGTTATTTAGATTCAAGGATTAATAGTTATCCTATAATCTTGACAATACCTTCGACCCATTTCTTTGTCATTGTTGTTTCAAGGGTTTTTATTTTTATTTTTCTTTACAACATTATAAATAATAGTAGACCCTAGCTTTTTATTGGATCGATCATGAATTGCCCTAACTACATAGCTAAGTTAGTTAGGTAAATTTATTATGTGGTAGTTTGCGACGATTGACCAATATCTTCTTATTTAAATTCAAGATGGAACTAATGGTAGACTTTTGCCTTATTTTTGTTTCAAACATATTAATTTAATTGTATTATATATCAACAAAGTAAAACATATATATTTTAGGTTGAACTTGATATTTTGCTTTAAAATTAAATCTAGAAGTAGAATATTACATTGTACACTGGTAATAAGAGGTTAGCTTAAAAAAGCACAATATTCATTTACACTATGTTAATTGTTTATGATAACTCAAGGTATATAAATAGACAATCGAGATGAAAAAAGATTATTATATGAACCTACATATTGCATTTGATATTGTCCATATTAGCAAAAAAAATGTTTAAATTAGGATAACATAAAATAAGTGAAAATGATCATTATCAAAATTATTATCCTAAGGATTAAATAGAACACACAATTAAACTTCCTTGGAAGTACTAAATCAAACTTGGAAAATTCGAAGACACACTTTAGTGTATTTAACTTCATACATTTTAGGAAGAACATTAAATGGACATAAAAATGCAATTGATAAGCTTAAGGGATCCTAACGTACACTTGTAATGAAGAGTAGAAACTCATACCTAATGTAATTTCAGTTTTATGATAAGTACATAGTTATAACTAAAAGCAACTTCTTTGCATAACTGGTCAAGTGAAACATGACTATGACCCTATGCCTTCCATAAACTCTTGGCATATCATCTGAGAAGGATATCCAAATTTTGAAATCCTCACAAACACCAATTTATTTGAACAATACATTATCAATATTTAACTAGTTAAATGATATTATAAGCCAAATTTAACTAACTACTGAATTCATTGATGTAATGGCCAATTAATCTAGGCTTTAATTTACACCAGGACAATAAATGCTATCATGAAATACTTTTAAGTTCCCTAAACCAAGATGCAAATAAATAAAAAAATATAGAGAAATTCCACCTATCCTATTGATTGTAGCCCTAGTTATGAAAATTCAATGCATCATCATCTATAAGAACTATACTAAACTTAGTTACAAGACCCATTTTTGTTGAAAATTTATGAATAACTGTTTTCCAATTAACAAACAAACTATTTGTGTTGTGATATTTTGAATTTCCACGACTCAACTATAAAAAATTTGAACATTTATTAAGGTTAAAATAATGAAAACAACGATGCTCTATATTGCTACATAGCTTAGCACACTTAAAAACATCTATAAAGACATTTATGCCCAATCCAAGATCATCTAAAATAATAAGAACCAAAAATTTCATGTCATGAAATATAGAAAAACACACACTTAGTAATTAATAAAATTTCCATGAAGACATATTTATGGTTTTTCTAATATAAGAAACAACGTTTCAATTACTTTGTTCTTCTGAATCTAAACTTAGCGCACAATAAAGGAGTTTAAGATCTATATACCCAAATTTAAATCCCAAATTTCATCAACCCCGAGAGGAAAATTAGTGAAATTATATATCTTCCACTCCCTCAAATTTCCTTTGGAACCTAGCTTACTAATTAATTGAACATAAATATTCTTCCTAAAAATCTAAACATTTAATGAACAAGGTTTTCAAAGTTAAAAAATGAGAACACTATAATTGTAGATCTATGTAATCAATTGAGGAATCAAAAGTTCATCTATAATATGGTAAAAATGAACATATCCATATACATATATGTATAAAAGCTAAGTTTAAAAATATAAGGGCCATATAATGAGAAAGAAAGATGAGAGACAAAACTTAGTTGGGGTATAAAGAATTATTTAAGGATAGAGTAATATTACCTTTTATCAACCCTCATAAAAAGCTTGTGTTATGCAATCTTTCAAACCATAACTGATAGCTCCTAATTTATACATATTTTAGGCATGATTTGATAATGGTTAAGTTGAGTTTTAAATTAAAATCCATCTAATGATTATGCATATTGAGTTAAATTATTTGAATGAGATATTGCTTAGATGTTTTTGATATTTGTTTATGTTTATAGGATTTTGAAGAGTGATGAAATGCATCTTTCAAGATCAAAGAGATATGGAAGCAACTTGCATAGCAAGAATGTCTTATTAGAAAACCCTATATCAAATTTCAAGAAAAAGGTTGAAAGATGAAAGAGATATGGCGAGAAGATTGAGAGGAATGTAGAAGCTAGGGGCATCATGGCCAACATTACAGTCATAATCCATACCCCCTGGCTGTGATTTTTAGCTAGGCATAATGGACAGCATCACAGTTGTGATCCACACCCACTGGTTGTGATTTTTAGCTATAAGAAATCATAGCCAGGATCACGTCCATGAGGAAATCATAGGATCATGCCCATGATCTTGGTCATGATCCAAGCAGGGCCCTCCTATGCAATTAACCTAATTTGACCTATTTGATGCATTCTATTGTATCTAGACTCTTCTAATCAACCACCAAGGTATAATATTCAAGTCTTAAGCCATCTGTTTTGTACAATCTTAAAGGAGAAAGAGGTTCCAAACACAAGAAATTGAAGATTAAGGATAGGAATTAACAATAACAACCATTAAGGAGTCATAGATTCTTAATAATTCATCTTGAGCTTTTCTTTATCGTTCTTCTTATTGATTGCTTTTGTGAATCATACAATGTTTATAAAATAATCTTTTCATTATATTTAGGTTTTTATGCAATCTAGAACACAGTATTCTTTGTTATTCTCGATTTAATTCTTAATTTCAAGATTTGATGTTAGAATTATTTATAGATATTAGTGATTTAAATCTAACCTGGACGTCGATTTTAATGCTTTGATTATGTATGATTAATTAAGAAATCGTTATATTCCTTAGAACATTCCATAAACGATGCATCTTGTATGGAGACTTAGAGATAGACTTACATACAATGTCCAGGTTAGATGTAAGTATAGAAAAAAAAAGGGTTTTATATAACGAACTAACACGTTCAATTAATAGGTTAAGATAGAGATAACTTTCACTTGATTTATCAAATTGATTAGGATTACATAACTCGATAGATAGTGCAATTTACCTTAGAGAACCTACAGTCTAATAAATATAGAAAATGAGTTAAATTAAGATAACCAATGAATATGAATGCACCTTAGAGAGATTAATCACCTAAATCCTAACTTCATCATTGAGTGTTACTTCCTATGAGTATTTTTACCTTAGAGAACCTATGGTCTAATAAATATAAAAAATGAGTTAAATTAAGATAAAGAATGAATATAATGCACCTTAGAGGGATTAATCACATGAATCCTAACTTCACCATTGAGTATTACTTCCTGTGAGATTTTTTAGGCGCTTTACTTTTAATTTTTTTGTTTATTTTCTTAAACTAATCAATCAATCATCATTAGGTACACTTGCATATTTGTGTTATAGTATTGTTAATGTGTTTCTTAATTATTTTTATTAAAATTTAGGAATGTTTACACACACATCAATACCCATTATAGCTCATATGCAATTGAAATAACTTCGATTTTAATTTTTCTAATCCTAACCAAAGAAAAATTAAAATACACACAAATTAGTAAAGTTAAGCAACCAATTAAGTGATAGATATGTATCCTCAAAATATAAAACAAGTAAAATAAAGAAGGTATATTAAATTAGATGATAACATCAGTATAAGGTATATTAAATTGGACAATAACATAAGTAGAGTGAGGGTTTGGACGACTCGCTAGATATCAGTCGGAGCAAATATATAGGGGTTTTAAAATGACAGAGGGGGACCTTCCCGTGGTTTTAAATTTTCTTATCAAACAATCGTTAAGTTTCAAGGAAACAAATCTCTAACCCTTACTCAAAATTGATTCCTTATATATTGTTATATTTCACTGCTATTATTTTTTTTTCTTATGTGGCACTTCCTTATTAAAAGTATATTTGAAGGTGCGTTGTCTACCCACGGCCTATCAGTGCCCTTAGATCATATGCCTTGAGACTATGAAAAAATGAGTAAATATTTATGAATATCATAATTAATGTGGTTTCGTTATACCTAAAAGGTCTAAAAATCTTTTTAGAGGAGAATATTAAGCTCTTATCATCAGAAGTGTAAATATAAATTTAATCTTAGAATTTGTTTGGAACAAATGAATTTTGTGAAATTCATTTCAATTATATGATTTAGATTTTGTAGAATTCAATATAGCTAATCCAAATTCTATCAAAGTAGTTGGTATTTCCAAATAAACTCTACAAACTTAAAAAACACATTATTACCTTTCAAAATTACTCTTACTAAGCTTTTTTTATGTACTTTTTAAAACAATTCCAACATTACAAGAATATTATACAAAAACATTATAACATAATATAATATATTATATAAGATAATAATAAGATAATATTTTTATTTTATTTTATTATTGGGAAATTCCCAGATCCAGCTATAGATACCTTTATTCTATTTCTATACTAAAACTCTAAAATATTCATATCTTTTACTGAAAATATTCATATTTTTTAATATCTAGAAAGTATCATATACTCTTTGTATCGTCAATGTTTTGATGTCCTATCAATATCGGTATTGATACCGAATTTAATTTTAAAATAGTATTGTACTGATATTAATTAATATTGATATTACTTTGAATAATTTTTTAAATTATAAATTAATTATTTAATTTTAAAAAATTTATAAATAATTTTTTAGAGCTTGTTTAGTTATATCTTAATTTTAATTTTTTATTTTTTATTTTTCTAAACATAAATATTAAAAACACATTATTACAATATAAAAAATAGATAAATTAATATAAAAATATAAAAATCAGTTTCATTTTAAGGCCGTATGACAATTCTCGCTAATTATTTCCATTGTAAAAAAGTCAAGCGAAGCTAAGCCAATTCTTCAACTTCCGAAATTTCGCTGTCCACCGCCACAAACATACGTGGGGACGGTGAAGCATTTAAAAAGCTTTAGCAGAACGAACCAATTAAAATTTGATAATCCAACGCTCAACTTAGGTCACGTTTAGTTTAGTTTTTATTTTTAGTTTTAATTTTTTATTTTTTAAAAAATAAAAATTAATAAAAAAATATATTAATACAACACAAAAATTGATAAAAAAAAATACAATTATCAATACAAAAATACAATAATTATAATACAAAACTACAACTCACAACCCAACTAAACGACCCTTTAAACTTCAATACCAATCTTTAAATCCCTTCAGTTATTGACAAATAATATTATTAAATAGCGTAACATCCGCCAACGGAGCCATCGCTCAACACCCATCGTTTCCTTTACGCAAGTGAAATTGGGTTATAATAGTTTGTATATATAAATCATTAACAGAAACTTAATCCAAAAAGACTTAATCCAACAAATAAGTATTTCACAAAAAAACCATTTGATTACTATACAATTAGTTTCAGACAACGAAATGGTAGATAAAATCATATTACAGGATAAATAAGAGCACTAAAGGATAATAAGAGCCTCGCGACTAGTCTGACGACAGGTGATCGGAGCGAGATTTGAAGTCGGAGGCAAGGCGCGAGGCGATCGCGGAATGGTACATGGCGTCGTGGAACGATAACGTCTCTCTAGCCAACATACGGAGCTGTCTGGCTTTTTCCTCAGTGAAACCGCCCGGAGTGAACCGAGGTTTAACTGATTTTGTCTCAGAATCCGAGCCAGATCTGGTCTGTCTTTTATTCAGGAAATCTTCCGGTTTAGCCTCTGTGGCAATGTAGTCGGGCTCAGAGGACCACCCAAAGAGCGGGGACCACCAGTTTGGGGATGAGACTGAGGAAGTTTTCCGGCTGTTAGCATCGGCTCTGTGTGCGTCTGAGGTGGCGCATGGTCGGACCACGGCGGGCTTCAGAGGGAGGAGATTGGTGGCCATTTGTTGAGTACTGGGTTCAGAGAGGGAGGGAGAGTGCGTGTTTTATCGCTCAGGTCTTAGTCCGGGGCTTAAGAAAACATCAGTGTTTTGAAGGGTCGAGGACTGAAAAGGGAAAACGTCCTTTTAACGGATAAGATTTCATACGTCGCACTTTCCGTGTTGACGTGTATGGGGCAGTAATGTACATTTGTACCTTCCAATAGCTTTTCCATTTTACCGGTTTGACTCGGGATAAATATCGCCTTATACAAAATAATAATAATAATAAAATCGAATTACAGATTTTAAAAAATATATGTTTTCAGTTTCTTTTGTTCGAAACATTAAACTAAAAGATAGGAATGCTGGATTTGATAAAACATACAAGTATCTCTAGTCTAATGTCTATTTTGATATTAAAAAAATAAAATCATTAAAATTGTTAGTGCTTTAAAAATTTTGTAAAAATTTATTATCTTTTATAAAAATTGATGATAAGTCCATCTTTTTAAGTTTTATCGTCAATTTTTGCTGATAAGACGTTTTTTAAACATGTAATACTTCATATGCACTCTAGTTAATTATTATAGAGGACTGACTTAAAATTGAAAGTAATACATGTATTACCAATAATTAATAAATAACTAGTTTTTATTTTTAAAATTAAATCATTGTTATATATTAAATATTATTATAATTTTAATATAAGTAATAATATATAAATATTATAAATTAATAAAATTAATGAATAAAATTATTCGACATATATTGTTTATATAATTTGTCGATTTTCAATCATTTTAGTGATATAGTTGTCCATATAAAATGTCATGTGTTCTAAAAATATTATGTCAATAAAAATTAATGATAAAATTTAATGGAGTTCATTTTAAACCGCTTTTTTTTTACAAAATATGATAATTTTTTATTTTTAAGGAATGAAAAATTTTAGAAAACAAAAAATTTAGGTAGCCTATGACGGGGCTGCCTACAGCTGCCCGTGGGGTCTATGTCCCATGTAAGACTCATAATCTTTTTAAATACAAAAATTATATTTTGTCCTTTATCTTTTTTTTTACAGTTTTATATTTATTAGAGGGTGTAAATGTCAATCTACATAGACAATTACAATTTTACCCTTGAAAATATTTTAAAATCACATGTTTTGCCCCTAGAGGACCACTAAAGGCCACCAATTAGGGGCTACGTAGTTAAGTCCTTTAGAAAAATCTATAATAGTAAAGGAGAGACTATTGTCTTTTACTTAACATTAAATTGAAGAACTTGTAAGCAATATTTTAAAAATGAAATCAGACTGACCAATTCAACTGAGTTTACTGAGAACCAAATAGCTAATTAGTTCGATTTAATATCAAAGCTTGTAGAAGTAAAAATCGACCATCTAAGAAGAAAACATGTTGGTTTAATCGATTTTTAACCAACTAGTTTTAAAAATCAATAAAGATTACTTCATCTTCTCCAAAATCCATCTTTTATACAACTTTGACTCTCTCTCTTTGAATAAATCCATCTTTATCTTTATTTTAGATGTCTCTTGCCATTATCCTCTCTTCTTTAGTCGCTTTTCCCTTCTCTATAGTAGTAATTCTTCTCTCTTCTCAAACTTATTCCTCTCCTCCTAGATATGACTCAAAATGAAGAATAAGTTAAAGAGAGTATCAATCAACGACGGTCAGCTTTAAACAAGAAGAATGAAGATGAAAAGAGCCTAACTCCTTTTGAGAAGTTGCAAAGTAAGAGGGAACTAGATGAAAAGAAACCTTTAGTCCCATAAGGGAAAATTATTGAATAAATGCCTTAATAGCTCGAATGGTATTTAGGAAAATGGGTCACTACGAACAGAGCGAGCATAGTTGTCAAGGGTTTATGGGGATGTCATGGGTTAGTCCTAAAAGGTAGTGTCTGTTGCCATCCCCTTCTTCATTATTTGAGTTATAAAGCTTTCATATCTTCAGGTAGGGTGTTAGCTTTAAAAGAATAGAAATGTTAAGGTAAGTCCAGGATGGTTTTTAGTATAATAATGAGGTTTTTGTTTCTTTACATGAAATTAATTATGAAAGGTGTTACTTTTAAAATATTTTCCATGGGTTTTGATTAATGGGTGCTTTTTTTATATTGTACCTCATGAAGGCTAAAGGTCTAATTTATTCATGTTTGAACTAATATTTAAAAATAATCTTAATATTTCTCTAAGTTTAAATGAGATAGTAATGTTTGCTAAAACATTAAAAAAATCAGAATGGTTACAAAACATCGAAAAATAGTAATATTCTAAAAAATAGTTAAATCCCTAGTATATACTTGATGATGTGGAATTTTTATTATATTTATTCCACATTAGTAGGATGATGTGGAAGTAACTAAATTATTCCAACAAGTTTAATATTAACTATAAAGACATTTGAGTCTTTAAAACACATTTTTTTAAAAGAATATTTTCACATACCACATTTAAAGCAAATCCTGAGCTCATTTTTGTTCACTTCCCTAAACCCTAAAATCTCTTTCAAGAATTGTCAAGAACACATTGTAAAGAGTATACTAGTCTTCTTTAGATTCACTTCCTTTATTAAAATGAGACTCGTTTCTTGTCTCAACAATCATAAAATGGGTCTAAAAAAGAATCTCTTCGTCACATATTCCCATCCTTTGGGTCATCCACCACATCTTAAATCAAAAAACACATATGAAATGTAGTCCTCTTTAAAAATTGGCTAAGATCATTCCTATACTCTATTCAAAATTTCAAGAATTTGGTAATTAAACAAATCATGAATCACCATCTTTATAAAAAGATCAAATTTATAATCCAAACCCTACTATGACCAAAATATAGAGACAACAAGAGTCTTTTAACACTAAATAACCTTGTATCAAAATTTTAAATTTTGTGGAATAGAATTGATATTCATATGCTTAAAAGTAATTTTGTACTGGGCAGAGCAACTCCTAATCCTTAGTAACTCTTTAATTATCAAAGTTCTAAAATAAAAAGGCTAAGTTTCATAATTAGGATAATAAAAATTAATCAGACATAATAATAACATTACATAAAAGAGATGAGACCCTAAATTTTAATTTCTACCATGTCATCATGTTAATATGGAATTGTTAGACCTGTGACACCTTAGAGGGGAGGTGAATTTGATGCTTCCTTAAAGAACTTATTCTAATTTAATGAAATGTAAGTTCACAAACTCTTCTGAACTATTATAAAGAAACTAAACAATTTTCGAACTTAATTCATAATTCACTAAGCTTTTTAAAATATGCGAAAACTAATTAACAATTCTATAAGAAAGTTTATAAATAATGTAAACAACTTGTAAATTAATGATTTAAAATAAAAGAGTAAGAAAGAAAAAGGCAAACTAATTATAGATGTTCAAGAAAAGAAGAATGCGAACTAATTTATAGATGTTTGGAGATATCCACTTTCTCCTATGTCCTCTTTCCAATAACTTGATGGGAATTTTCACTATCACAAGATGAAATACAAATTCTTCTTCTTCTTCTTCTTCTTTTCCCAAGGCTATAGGATAATCTTTTACTACCACTCTTCTTTTTTAATAGGCTTAAGAATAATCTCTTACAACACTCTCCTTTTTCAGAGGGCTTCAAGATAACTCCTTACACTTTCAGTCTTTATATTTTTACCTCACAAAATATACAATCTCAAAATACACACTTCTTATAAAATACTTTTAAAATATCTCCTTTTGTTCAACAAACGTCTTTTAGAGGTTCACATATCATTTAGGATTGAATGTAGTAATAAGCTCATAACTTCTCAAAACTCTTATAAAACATATACACAACTTCACCTAAAACTCACAAAAAAAGTTGATAATGCTCAAATCTCTTGTATAAACGTTTCTTACACTTTTTGGATAATGCTCAAATCTCTTGTATGAATGTTTGTTAAACTTATTGGGTAATAATAACTATCAGTTGATTATCTATTAAGGTCAATTGATACAATTTAATTAAAAATTTAAGAAATTGAAGCTTACTTTTGTTTTAACAATTTTAACCGACAATGGTGGTAAGTTTATCGATCATAAGTAATATAATGGAGTTTTTAAGATCTAAGTTATCATTTCATGGGAATTACCAAATTGCAAGTATTAAGTTAATTAGGTCACAATTATCTAGAGACTCCAAATTGAATGAAATTACTAACTAAATTTACCAAACTAACCTTGAAAATATCAAGTTATTCAAAGATGATTAAGTTGGATTTAAGGATTGCCTATTGGAGAAATTAGTTAAGGAAATTGGTTTTAATTATCTAAATAGATTAATTATGGATTGAAAGGTTTTTCCTAGGGTCACTTCACTAAATCAAAGTATACCATTTTATACTACTTGTTGACAAGGTGTAGTTGTCTTTAGTTGGTCTAGGATTAGATTGAGTCAAAATTAGAGTTTAGTTAGATCGCAACAAGTTTTTGACGCCGTTGCCGGAGAATATAATTGTTAATGCTAGGGATATTGATGTTGATTAGCCTAGACGTATTTTATTGCTTTTTCTTTCTTTGTTTGTTATTTTCTTTTGTTTTTGTTTAAATTTTGGGTTATGCACATAGTTGTCATCTTGTGATCTCTTATAGGCACCGACTTGGATATCTAAGATTTTCCAGACTATCAGTGATACTATAACTTCATGGCTTTGGTTAATGGGAGAAGAGTTGAGTAGATGGCTTATGAGCACTATAGAAGCGAAACCTATAAATATAATTAGATATATCATCCTAATTATTCTTTTGATTGGCTTATTTTGAGCCACCTCCCTTGATCTATTATCAATAGTAAGAAGAAGAGTCAAGACTGAGAGAGCTATTAGAGAATTCCATATCCAACTCAAAAGATCGATTTGAAGATGTAGAGGTCTCTATTTCCATCTTGACACCACCAAGTAGAGCAATAAATTCAATAAGAGGAGGAGTCAAGATTGGAAGAACTAATAAGTAAATTCATATTTATAAATGAGGCGTAACATAAAGCTATAGAGGTCTGATTAAGCAATTTAGAAACTTACTTCCACAATTTGGTGACATAAATGGGGTAACTAGTTATTTTAAATGTAGACCATAGGTAACAAAGTATATCTAACATTTCAAAAGTGGAGCCAAGTAAGCAAGTTGAGGAAAATTCATTTACATGTGGTGAGGAGCTAATTAACAAACCAATCAAGAAGGAAGAAAAAGTCATTGATATTGCGGACTTTACTAAAGAAAAATAGGTACTTTTGTTTATTGATTTTATTGGTATAACAATTTTTGACTACAAACAAGTGATTAGGTACCAAAATACTTTGTTACGGTACCTTACACAAGCAAAAATAGGAATAGAGAAAAAATTGGTAATAGGTATCAAGGTTCATTCGTTATTTGTAAGTGAACTTCGACATGAGAAATTTGGTCGAAGGTATGGACTTAGGAAGAGAATCATTATTCTCTAAGTTTAAGGTCTAGCTAAAAGATCTTTAAAAAGTACTTGTTAGGAGGAAACCCAACCATTTATGTTTAAGTACTTGTTTTCTTCTAGGATCTTAGATTTTAATTTTTGTTTAGTTTGCGTTTTTGGTTATCTTTTTTCTTTCACTCTTCTTTCATGATTTGATCTCTTATCTCTTAGTTGGCATGGATGGATGACAGTGACAACGAACACATTCATGGGAGTTTCTTTTGCACTTCTCTTTCCCTTTATTGTTATTGATATTATTTGAACATCGAAGACAATGTTCAATTCAAGTGTAAGGGTAAAGGGAGAAAAATAGATATTTGTCTCTAATTGGATTTTTTTTTAGTTTGAAAGTGATTATTTTGTACATTTACTTATAATAACTTTGAAAGTTAGTTGATTTTTAATTGAATTACTTTAATGCAGTTGATATAGTTAATACTAAATGATTTTAGAATAGCTACTAACTTTTATTTTATTTTTTTATGATAAATGTGTTTGGTGACCCTTATATGCAATGTTAGGTTTCTAAGGACATTTTATATGGATTTTTATGCAAGTTTGGAATGAGATGTTTGTTTTAACTGAATTTGTTTATCATAAAAAAGGTCAAAGTTAAAGAGTGGTGCTAGTAGCCAGTTGATGTGAGATTACCTAGTTAAGTAATAGGGTTTGTTCATGACAAGGTGTTCACTTTCTCATCGAAAGACTAAGTGAATTCTCACCCAAGCCTATAATGCTCCAATAAAAAAAAAGGAAAAGAAAAAGTTAAGTTACCTTCGAACAAGATTGTATGATAATTTGTATACAATTAATTAGATGCTTGATATTATTTATAAGGGGTTGCTTTGAATAACATTGTGAATATGAGTGCCTTAAGTCGTGTCTTATCTGTGATGGAGTTATGAGATATTAATTATGTCAATTGCAATGATTTGTGTTTTATTATTCCAATTAACTTTCAACTACTTTCAAACCTATTCTAAGGCAATGTCCAAGTAGTTACGTAAGGGCAAGGAACAACTCAAGTTTAGGGTTGTTATTAGGAGTTATTTATTTTAGTTTTATGCCATGTTTCAATTTTTTTTCACTCCTAAATACCTAAGAAGTTGTCCTATTTATGATTTCTGTAAGCCCTATTGCATCCAAGAGAGGGGGTGAATTGGGTATTAAAAACTTTTTGCTAATACAAACTAGCAATCTAAATCAATTGGGAAACTAGATGCAATCACTAAACTAACATTCAACCTAAGATGGAATGAGAATACAAGTATCAAAATAAATGCAATAAGTTGAGCTAAGAGAAAGACACAAGGCAATTAAAGAAGTTCACATACCACAAAGATAGGCAATGTCTCCTTTCCAACTACTTGTTGGATGATTCTATACTAATCAATCAAAACAAGTACAATCTTCTTATAAGGTGAAGA
>JAOXYD010016087.1:0-14863 GCA_028565735.1 Pinacopodium congolense
ATATTATCTATTGAATTGGAATAAAAAAAAATTACATCAACACACCTAACTAAAATATGGGTTTTGTATTTATCATTTTTATTTCTTAATGTGGACCATTAAGAAAATTTTGATAAAAATTTATAATTATCATGAGTGTCAAATAAAAGGAAAAACAATCCATGATCAAGAAAATTTAACAAAATAATTAGCTACAATGTATATGTAGATATTATGAGAATTATAACTACAAACTTAACTACATTTAGATAAAAATTTCAAATTTGTAATATATATATATATATATAACAATAATTTTAAGAGTCAAAAGGTATATATATATATGTAATGATATGAAATAACTAGATTAACTTATTTTGTTGGTCAAATAGTGAATTGATATAAGGTAATTAAAAAGGAGTTAAAAGAAACTTTTAATAGAATGAAAAAGGACTAATAAAAAGAGGAATCTCAAAACAAGCTTTATGGCAAGGTTTTAAAATTTTCATTTTCATTTGAATAGTTTTTTTTACTTGATTTATATGATTTTTTTATAGAATTATCACATATATTAGAATTTAATTGTTAGTTTATTCTTTTTAAGTTGATATTGAATTCTTGAAATTTTTATAAAAATCAAGTTAAATGAGAAAAAGTTAAAAAGTATGAGAAAAAAGGTTTTCATGAAAATGCACCTTTCTTTTATTGAAGTCTTTTAATTTTATAAAAGCTATATATATACACATTTTCTCAAAACTTATTTGTAATAAAGATAAAACATAGTAAGATTTAATGAAAATTGAATGTTGATTAGTATTTTGAATATAAATTTCTATGTAGGTATGGAATTAAATGATTTATATGATGTTAGAAAGTGATATTAATAAAGCCATAATTCATTAAAAGAAAACGAGGTATAATCCAACATGAAGGGTAATCTCTCTCTAACTAGGGAACCAAGCGTATATAAACTTAATAGAGAAAATAAATTAGTATGAGCTCTTTTGATGAGTTACTGACATCTTTATGACAAAAATTTATAATGAAGAAGAGAATTTTAAAGGTCATTTATTTACAATGACATATTTGGTCCTCCTATTATATTGCATTTCTCAATCAAGTCTTATTAGATTTTTTCCTATTTCAATCCTCATGTGTTTGAACTTTTATCAATTATGTTCAATTTATTAATAAAAATGCAAACATGACATTCCATATTAGTATAATCTTGACATGATAGTCATATGGAGGACACATTAACATACCACATTAGTACATAGTGACAAACATGACATTGTGTTCCAAATGCCATGAGGACATATCATCTCACCAAACTTTTAACATGTTAATATGACCATCATGATTTACATTTTAAGATAATAATAATAAAGGTAACATCATATAACCTTTAATAAGATATATATATATATATATATACACACATATTTCACTGGAGTTTAATATTTGGCATAGTTTGATGAAGAAAAATTTTAAAATTTATTTAAAAAGAAAGAGTAAAATATATAAACCTCCTCAATGGTTTTCCTCTTTTGATCAAAATTTCTTATAATTTAATAGTCTCTTGAAAAATATTTATGCATTTGAAATTCCTCTAAACTTATTCTCTGACGTTTCTAATTAAAAAAAGCTAGCAGAAGCAATAAGAAAATATTGCCCATGTAGACATGCCACAGTCAATCAGTGGGGGTCCTTTGAAGTTTTTTTTTAGAAAAGAAAGAAAATCAAAATCATAAGGGTACTATTTTATTTTTATGCCCTACAATCGATCAATTATTTGTAGATACATGACATTTTTTGTTAAGACACTATTTATCTTATGTATATTTATTTAGGTAACCAATGTATAAGATAAAGTCTATAGAAACATATATTTTATAAATGAAATTAAATGTTATCCTTAAATTATTTATAATCATTGCTCTATTAAAATTAGTACACATCTTGTTTTTTTTCCTTTATGAATGAAGTAATCGATCTTATAGACTAAAGTGTAGAGATTCTTAAACAAGCACATGGGTGCTTATGAGAAAATAAGTTCACTAAATTGACTTGATATGAGAATTCTTTATAGAAAATTACTTATGTATCTATAGAAATGCTCAATGTGATGACTGTATAAGTGATCTTTAGGCTTGAGATCTTCAAGGTATCTTATATATGGATTGTTATGTTTTAATACTATTTATGATCTATTCTAGTCATAGATATCTCACTTGGTAGTTAGTAGATATAATATGAACTATATGGAGGTAATTGAGTGATTAATATAGGATTCAACAACCTAAAGTGATTAGGAAGAATGTTCCATTGTTCTCAATTAGTATTAATTTAAGAATTTCTTAATTGAGGTGGAATGATACTTTAAAAATAATTTTTAAATGTCATTAACAAAATCAATTGTTAATGATAAAGAACTAATATGAATGGACTCAAATAGAGTCGACACTAATTTTATACTTGATGTATAATCAAAAAATTATATGACGAAAGGATTGAATTATAAGAAATAATCATGAATGGACAGATTAAGTCAAAACTACTTTGACATCACTAATATTTGGATAGTCATAATGTACTGCTAGACATAATATTGATCTATTATTATAAAATGTCTAATTGGAGAATTAAAGGTAAATTAAAAGGAGTTTTAATATATCTAATTCTAATTATGAATTAGAATTAGAATTTATAATCTTTACCAATATCTTAGGAACTAATGGGTTACATATAAAGATTGAAAACAAAATTAATTAAGTTGGACTTGATTGTGAAGTTTTAGAAACTTAAAAAGTTAAATATATGATATTTAATTTTATTAAGATTGGATAATTTATAATTAAAGTGAGACTTGATTGTAATTATATTTAATTTTGATATTAAGAAAAATCTCGTTTTTCTCCTATATAAAGGAAGAAAACATTAGAGAAGATAGCATTTCTAGTTTCCTTCCTTTAGAAAGTTGAGTTTCTCTGAAGTTAATTTGTGAATACCATTAGAGGTCAGACTTGTATGTGGTTGAAGTGGTTAGCACAATCCTGTGGATTCAATAAGGTATAGATTAAGTTTCCCAATAAGGTAAGAATTTATATTCATGTTTTATTATGTTTTGATTTAATCTTGTTATAGAATAATATAATCTTAACTATCGGGATCAGAAAATTTTTTATTTTGTTTCTACTATATGTGATATGATCATGTCTTAATTTCCCAACACTATATGACTAGTAGAGTGATTTATTAAATAAAAAATCTCCTTTGATTTTATTTATTAATAGTTAAGATATATCAAATTAATTTTAAATTATTTATAATAAAAATAAAAAATATTAATAAAAATTGTAGAATTCTTATTATTTGATTAATTTATGATATCTCCATTTGATTAGTCATATTGAAATGTTAGTATTTAATATATAACTCTAATTAAATTATTACTAAATTAATTAATTTAATATTTCATTAATATTTATTTATTTTCAATTTTATTGCTAATTTATAATTTATATTTTTATGAATATATTAATTATTTTGTTATGATGTTAATTCAAATCTTTTATAGAATTTTTGTTATGTTGGCTTTATATGGCACTTAAGAGAGTGTGAATTAGGCATGACTAAAATTTCTCTATTTTTTTCCTAATTTGAAAAAACACCTTTAATAATTATAAACTAATGTGAAAATATACATTTTAATTGACATATCAATTTTCTCTCTACTCCTTTCCTGGCATGAATGATTCATCTAGATCATCTTCACAATGATCCTTACCTTCTCCATGACATAACTACTCAGAGGCATCATTGATCTCTCCCTCTTGGTCTGCTTCTTTCTTTGTCCTCGTCATTAAAGCCTTGGCTCCCCTATATCTTTTAATATTCCTTTCTTTCCTAAAATAATAATAGTTTTTCAAATGTTATACTTTCAACCTTACCTTTCCCTCCTTGTCATCTTGTCTTTTTTACCCTATGATATGGAGTCTACTGAGGAGTTTCCTTACTTATCTAGTCTTGCTTCATCATTGAATGCTCTTAGCCCCCCTTGTCTACTAGTAAGGAAACTAACACAACTTATGTAAAGGAATTTCCTCTTTTGATTAAGTAGAATTTCATCCCTTTGTGCCATTCACCTATTAGCAAGGAAGTGGGCTCTATCCTTAAGCTTACATCATCCTCTTTAAAAACTTCATTTACTTGTAAGAGAGCAGCTAAAACTAGGAACAAGCAATCTTCGACATTAGTGTTCAGGGATGGAACTCTAAATTCCAAGCTAACCTACTATCATCCCTAGAAAAGATCAGAAGTTTAGATTGTTGCGCCACCTATGAGGGTGTTAAAGGAGGGAGCTTATAAATGGGAATCCTTCATTAAAAAGGAAGATTCATAGGTTTCTTTTGACCTTAGAACAAGATTGTGTATAGGTTTGTCTTATCCTTAGAACGATATTGGATTGGGCTCTTCTTAACCCCTGTAATCAAGATTGTAAAGGTCCCTTTTGACCTTATAATCAAGATTGTTGTAAAGGTTTCTCTTGACCTTATAATCAAGATTGTTGTAGGGTTACTCTTCATCTATTTAAAGTAAGATTAGTTTGTCAGTAAATTTTCAATAAGTAGTTGGAGAGAGGATGTAGTCTATCTTTGGGGTAGACAAACCTTTATAAATCTTGATATTTATCTCTTCCCTTATATCTTTATATTTGTGCATTAGTGTTTCCTTTATGATTAATTAAATTGGTTTAATATTGGCATAAAGTTTGGCATATCTTTTAGGTTGAATTTTGGTTAGAGAATTCATTTAATTGAAATTGGCCTAAGGTGTTCAAAGTGTTTTAATTTGTAAATAAAATTTTAAACACCTAATTCACACCCCTTCTTGGATGTCATAGAGCTTATAAATAAGATAAGAGGGATACAAAATAGGAATAAAAGTGATTCTTAATCTTTAATCTTGGATTCACAAGTTTCTACAATTTTTTTTTAAAAATGTTCATTGTTAGTTTGTTTTTCTATTATTGTTATTTGAATTTATGCCTTAGACAAAATATTATTTAAGTTGTTAGGTGAGTAAACCTAATCCTTGTGAGGTGATATCTATTATACTATAAGTTTTCACTTATAATATAGCGTAAGACAAGTTAGCAGTTTGTAAGGTGATTAATATATTTTGTTAGTTATTTTTCTATTATTTTAATTTCGCAAAACTAAGAGATTTTTATTTTTTCTTTTTATTTTACACAACATTTGAAATAGTTAGAAATAATAGCCAGTTCTTTGTAAGATCGATCCTGATTTGCCCTACTACATAGATAGGAAGTAAAATTAGATATTTCACAGAAATCATTGTTAATGAGCGAAAATCATCCTCCAATGTCTATTTCTTAATGGTAACAATCTTTTAATGCATTAGAACATTACACAACGGTCACAAATGGCTATATTGAGATCATAGGCTTATAAATAGTTTTTTTTTCATAAGTTAATCATATAAGTGACTAGAAAATAATTATTCAATTGATTTAACCATTAAGAAGCTTTTGTTGTGAGGTTTTATTTAAGTTTTTTTTGAAGGTTTTTTAAGCCCGATTTTGCTGCGTTCATATTAAGTGTTGTGAGCCTCTAAATACACTAAATAGTACTTAAGTGAGAATGTTTTTCAAGTATATTTTTTAGAGGTAGTATAGTTATCCTTAAGCCTTTGAAAAAGGATTGAAAAGGTTATCCTGAACTTAGAAAAATGATTATATTTCTAACATTATTCTTTTAATTATAGTGCGAAATCTCAGTAAGGTTTTGATGGAGACTAGATATAGGAGAAAATTGACCCTCTTTGAGCTAGTTTAAATCGATTGTGTACCTCTTCCCTATACTCTTTTTATTTATTCACTTATTCTTCCAAGTTGTACTTTATTTGATTTGTTATGCTTGTTATTATTTAAATTTTGTGGTTATATTATTGTTGGATGTATAAGTGAATCTTTCGTGATATTACACATATTAAAATGATTTTATTAAACTGCTTATATCGTTAATTGTCTTTCAAAACCAAATAAGAAAAATTTTAAGAACCTAATTCAACCCCTCTTAAGCACCATCTAAGACTAATATGTTTGATTATTTTTTGCCTTTAGTTTTAATAGAGGGATTTTTATTAGATGTTTTGATACAGTTAACTAATCTCTAGGTAATGTCTTCATAACATTGAGTTGTTTTCTCTCTATTCCAATAGCTCGAGGTTTGTTGGTTTTAACTGGATAGGATTGCTATAAGATGGCTTCTTCTCATATAGATTACCTTCAATGGTTAGATTACATGTATACTAAACATGTTATTTTATTCAATGAAAATTTGTTTCATTTAAAAAAATGTATCAATATAATTTGAAAACTAAATTAAAGTTGAAAAAATATAGAGAGAAAGGAAAGGAATGGAAAACAAATTTATATTGGTTTGGCTAAGAAAACCCACTTACATCTATTCTATAAGATCTTTTTAGAAATTTTGTTATAAACTTCTTCAAATGAGGTGATGATATGGATGTGTTATATTAAGTTTTGGTATACGATTTTATATAGCTTCATCCCTATGTTTAAGATAAAAGTGATCAATTTGTATTGGATGACAGATTGAATGTGTTAACATATGTCCAAGACTAAAAGGTCAAGTTTAGGGATGAATTGAAGCAAAATTATAGCTAGGAGTTGCTGATGGAAACTTAAATAGTAATTGTTGCAGAAGTTTAATAACGTTGTTTAAGTAAGGGCAAACCGCCATTTAGGTTCATTTTCTAGAATCCTAAATAGAGGTTGAGTCAAGGGCCATTTTACTCCATCCAAGCACTGCTTAGCATCTTGTAAATGAAAAAAATAAGGGCAAAGTCAACTTTTATATTCCAAAACATTCTCTAAAGCATTGTCCAACCTAATTAAGACCTATTTAAGGATGGATTGAAGGAATTTTCATCATCAATAACACCAAAAATATAGCTCTCTCTTTTATATCATTTAGGATTAGCTTTTATTTAGTTTTAAACTGTAATAACTTTTGTTTTTTGTTATTTACATATTATATCTTGTTTTGGATTACATTGAATATTAGTGTAAGAATTTGGGTTTTCATTCAATATTTTGCTCTATCTTTATTTCTAGAAATTTGATCATATTTTCATTATGTTATGCTTAATTTACCTTCTATTTTAGTTAAGTTTAATATATATGGCTAAATTCCTTAGGTTAGAAGGTATTAAAGGGATGAAGGGATTTCAATTGTGTGGATTTGATTGGTGTTGTGTTTTTAGGCTTAGGTTGAATTGAAACCTTGAATTAAGGTCAAGAATTAGGGATTATTTGTTGCCTTGATTGCCTTCGGAATAATTTCTAGTTTGAATACTAGGTTTGAGTTATTAATCCGTAATTGTCATTAACGAATTTCGTAAGTGGCAATAGGTTAATTGAACTTGAAATTAGGACTTGATCAATTTTTAACTTAAGTTACATGATTAACGTGTTTGATGTTTGTCGCTTAAGTTAGCTACTCCCTAGTTACTAATTCTACTATCAAATTGAATCTAGAGACTATATCCTAGGTTATTGTATGGTTAAGGGTAGGTTTTCAGTCGTGTTGGACTTACCTTTAGGTGGAGGGTTGAGTACAAGGATCGTATTTGAGTTTACAGGCTAACATATTAGCTAAAACATAACTTATTTAGTTTCAATGATTAGTTGTCTTTCTCGAAAACCCAATAATATATTCTACCTGATTCATTAGTATTGTTATTTGATTCTTCATAATTTTTTATATTGATTGTTTATTTTTATTCCTTTAATCATACTTCCATTTGTTTCAATTTTATCACATCAATGGTCTTTTCTTTTCTTTTCGCAACAATAGAGGTAACAACTACATCCTAGCTCGCTATGGATTTTCGACCCTAGCTCATCCAATTGCATAGAAGGATTAGTTAAGTTTATTATTTGGTAGTTTGCGATGAGCTACCAGGTAAAGATCAACTTCTTTATGACCAATATTCTTTCATAGATGAAGAATAACCCTTATATAATAATCTTCTTTTTGGTAAAGAGAAACCTTATAGCTTATAAGCCCATCAGAAAATACATAAAAAGTTATCTCACTTAGTCAACCAATGCAATTAAGAGAGTTTAGACTCAATGATAAATGCAACAAAATACATAACCATACGCACTAAAAATCACATTTTCACTCACTTAATCACGTCTCTATACTTAAATATACTTTCATACAGTTAGATGCTTAAATTGTATCTTCAACACCTATATATAGGCTTAGAAACACTAACTAGCCATTTATAATCATTGGACCTCATTATTTACAAAAAATTTCTAGCTAGTAGTTGTTGTGCAATTCTTGTCACTATTAATTAATCACTCTTTAGCCCTAGTCAATTACTCATTGACATTGGTTGAGTAATCCAAAAATTTTACATACATTGGTCAATTAGTTCTTTAAGCATTGATAGACCACTCATGCTAGAACTAATTTTTAAACATTTTCCTTTTTTTGTTGAAAGTTTAAAAACTCATTCAAAACTAATCACAAAAATTCTCATGATTAATGTTCGGAGTCAATTTGTATTTGTTTTTCATGGATAATTATGATTTTTGACCCCTAAATTTATGATTTTATGTTTAATTTGTAGGAATTGGATCTTAATTGATGAATGATGAAGATTGGAGAAAGAAAGAAGTAAAAAGATAGCAAATTGTTAACTGTCCAGGACCAATACGGGGCTGACCAATACATGGGTCTAGACAAACCCCCGTATTGATACTCTAAGACCCCCGTATTCATTCGACTTCATATGACCAATACGACATCCTCATATCGCTGTATTTCCTTGAGTCAACCTGTTGTATTGGTAGTTAGACAGCATATCTTTCCAAATATTAAATATTGTGGCTATGATATGTTCTTCATTAAATTTTCTTATCTGCAACTACAAGTAGGAGGCTGCTGGAGCTATAAAATAGACAAACAACATAGATACACACATCAATTAAAAGAATTCAGATATGAAAATTAGATAGAGTTGCTCTTGCTTCTCTCTTAGTTTTTCTCAAAGTTTCTTACCTTCAAACACTTGTAATTTGAGTTATATTGTGTTTAATTAGGTGCTACTTGTTGAAAAACATTTCTAAAACATATATCTGTGTTCCTAAACCATCATAGGGGGTTTCTAAATTTAGATTAATGTTTTATTTTCTCTGTTTATAGGATTGATCAAATTTCATGTTTTTATGCTTACATTGTCTTATGTTCTTTCATTTGTCTGCAAGTTATTATGGATTTTGAAGCTGTTATGCTGTCCAGATCATGTTGAGGAGTTTAATACTTGTCTAAGAGCTTTCTAAGCCTATTTTATAACTTCTAAACTTATTATTTCAGCTTATATCTTTGGATCTATCAAAGTATGTGGCTTAAGATGCATGTTTTGTATGCTTTGATGATCATGTGTGGTTAAATCCATTTTCAAGCTTAGAAATGGTGTTTTAATGTTTTGAAAAAGATTAAGGACATGTAGAAAGGTTATGATTTGTTTATTAAAGGTCTTAATGTTTTGATTTTAGGCTGGTCACTTAAGATTAAAGTGAAAGATAATCTAAGATTTGAGAAATCAACTTAGGTTGTTGGAAAAATCAACAAATAACACAAATCAATCAATGAATGACCAAAATTTGATTATTTGTGAGAGTTAGAGATCTAAGACTGCAAATCCAGAAATCAACTTCTTGAAATAAACCCCATTAACTAGATTTAAAGCATAACCAAACTTTAAAGTAAGTTTAATGGAGAAAAGGTATAAGTCTTAACCATATCGTTGTCTTGAATTCATGAAGGAACTTTAATTCAACCTTTAAAATTTTTAAGAGCTTGATTAATTCATTAATCACCTAAACCTTAGCTAAATTCCACAATTTGATAATTTGTAGTAATTTAGAAATCATTTTATAATTCAAAGTTGGAAGGTTTGAAGCATAGTATGATAGTTTAGTAGTTTTTCATATTTGTAATCATTTAATTAGGAAATTTCCTAGATAATTGTAATTAAATTAATCTAGTAGTTAACCAATCACAAGTTCCTTGTGGGTTTGACACTCAGATTCTTAAAAATACTCTATTATATTACTTGTTCGATAAGTATACTTGCCTTTAGCAACGTTGATTTTTAAGTAAATTAATTTTAGTTTTCAAAGTAAAATCATTAAAAGCAATCAAATTTTCATAATCATTTAACCAATGATCAAAAATTAACAAATAACTCAAGAAAATTTCAAAGACTCCTAAATAACATTTTAATGCATCAAAATGAGTTTTTCTAAAATTTTCATAAAATTTCCCCTTGATTATTGATTACTATATGAGATTAACCTATATTTCAATGATCTTGCAATAGTTAAGCCCTTAAACATCATTATGATGAGCAAGATAAGACTTACATTAAGAAGTTATGCAAGTTATACTATTAGCTCTTCATAATCTTGATCTCAAACTCTTCATATAAGCTTTTTTTTTTCTCTAAATTGTGCCCTTGCACACTCTTCACATTTTTATCTTTTCAATACATCAAAAACAAAGAAAGCATTAGTAGTAAAGATCTTTTGTCATCATCAAAATATGGATTGAAATTTGATTAATTCAACATGTTATGTAATAATATTAATAAATAAGATGATCAATTTTTCCTTTTTTATAATTCATACAATTTAAACCATAAATAATTTTTTATTAAATAATAATTACCTAGCACTAGCACTAAGTCTAGATTCAATGGGCTGATGGGATAGAAAAACTTATTTGGTACTAACATAAATTCTAGATAGTCTACATGATAATAAAAATTAAATGAAATTGACATTACTTATAACAAATGAGTAAGATAACAAAAATTAATCAATACTAGCACTCAGTTTAGAAGACTAACATGATAGGAAAAATTAAACATAATATAGAAGATTTATATAATAAGAAAAATTAATTAAAATTTATTAATTAAAAATAAAATAAGTCATTCAAATTTAGTTTATTTAAAAATATATGCATTATATATAGAATATAATAAATAGATCATTTTACTTATTAGTAAGATTAAAAATAAAAAATTTAATAAAATATATAATTTATGGTCGTATAAATCTAATAGGATTTAATATCCATTAATGAAATTTTATAATTAATATAAATGAATTATTAATATAATAAATTTAAATTACGTATTAAATAAGATTATTCGTGTTAGCCTTATATGGAACTTAAGAGGGGAAGGGCGAATTAGGTATTTAAAATTTTTCTAAAATTTTGCCTAAACTAATTTTAATGATAGAAGTAATCTCTAACTATAATTCAACCTGTATAACGGTTATGATGTTGATTTCAAATAATGATTCAAATAATAATCATAAACTTCTATAAATTCGAACAATATAGAGAAAAAAGAGTAGAAATCGATTTTTATAATTGTTGAGGAAGCTAACCCTTTGCTTATGTCCATTTAAAACTTTCACTATGAAAAAAACTTCTTAGGGTGAAGAGGAAATTTTACAATTTTCTTCAAGTGGGTAAAGAGCATCTCTTACAAATTTTACTTTAAGGTGAAGAGAAACCTTTATAGATCTTAATTGAAGAGTAACCCTTAAAAATCTTACTTCGGTGGGTAAAGATTAATCCTTAATCACAAACTACAAAATCTAATAATCAAGCCCTAGAAAAGGTATACATAATCTCAAAATCTCATTTGATAATTTCAATACTCAAAATGCTTATAAAATTTGATAAATGAGATGTAATAAAACTCACAAACTTAATAATCATAAATTTATTTTTCAAAGCTCAAAAACACATCCTAAATTCATAAAACTTTCTCATAAGTCCTTTAAGACCATTAAAACTCATAAATGATTGTTTAAAAACATTTAAGAGCCTTATTTATAGCCATCCCAAGCTCAAAAAATTGCTAACAATTGTTCCTAATCGTTATACCCATGAAAATATTGTTGTATACATTCTTGAACTAGTCATTAAATGTTTTTAGGCTTGACTGGTTTACTAATGCCTGGTCGACCACTCATTTGATTGGTTGACTAATCTTCCTAAAACTTGCACTACTCTCCCACTTAATAAGGGACTATTTAACAAGTCAATATAGAAACCTGTTTTCCAGATTTTGCAGATTACACAAATCAAAATAAATATGTAAAAACCATTTACTCTACTTCTAAATCAGTTTATACAAGTTTTAAAGCTTCCCTAAAGTAATTTTGGATACCAAGACCTTTCCTAAACATGTCTTGGTTCAAGAAAATTTAAGTAAAATTTGAAACTTTTCATTCCTTTTAGTTCAAACCAATTCATACAAGTTTCAAAGCATCCTTAAAGTGATTTTAGACATCCAATATGTTTCAATTAAACTCAAACACAAAAAATGTCTTGGCTTATAGAAAATTTACACTTTATTAAACTTTTCAAAAACTTCAAAACCTTTGCAAAGTTTTTCTAAGATTCCCAAAACCATTCTTTCTTTAAACTCCTAAACACAATTAAAGACACTCAAACAAACTAAAATACTTCTCTAAAACATTTTGACATACTAAGAATATTTTCTTTAAAATTTCTATAATACGACTCTTGATTATAATATACAAAATGGATAATTCCTCATATGCAAATGCATATTCAAGCTGATAGTTATGCATTAGTATAGATTTTTTTAAGTGTTTGACATGTGTTTCTGGCATGATAGGTTGATATTGTTGTGTTTTTTTTGTTTAGCATGAACTTTATTATTGTCTCTCTTACGTTTGGTCCTAGTTTTGGGTAAGTCTTGATCATTTTTGTGTTTTTATTTATGTTTTATATTTTAACATTTAATTTTTGATTTTGGGTTAAAATTAAATCTTATTGGTATGTTTACTTATTGTGTAAGACAAACGTTTAAGCTTGAAAATGACGTAAGAAAAGCAACTATGGAAGGAAACTTATATACTTAGGAGTTTCACGCTTCCCTAAGCAACATTTTACAAGGCCAAGTGACTCCACCCATGTTGCTACTGGTGAAGGTGTCTCGTTTGGAGTAAGAGCAGCCAAAATGTAAATCACCCAAATCCAAAACGCAGGAGCCCTAAGCCATAAAAGAATAACATTTTAACATCTTAAAAAGTGGGAGGATTTGGATAGCACATGAAGAAAATAGAACAAGAGAACAACCACCAAAGTGAAGAGCAAAGAGTGAAGAGCGAAGAGCGAAGAGCGAAGAGAACAAGCATTCGACAGCCAAGATTCAAGCATCAAGAGACTCTCCAAGTCTTCATTTTCCATATTTTTAAGTACATAAGGGAAGATAATCGTCATTTTATTTTTTTATTTGTGTTTTTCCCATTATGTTTTATATTTTGAAGAAAATGAATATGGTTGAACCTATTTCTATTATGAGTGGCTAAACTTGTTGTAAGAATTTTTGTTTAAACTATTTATGACCCCTTGTGCATTAATGTTATGAATACTTGTGTTGTCTATTGAGCTTAAACCCTACACAAAATCGAGAGAGTAAGTTAGGTAATTTGTGTTAAATGTACAATAAGAGTTGATAGCTAATAGACCTATAGATAATAAGTTATTATTTTATTAGTAAGAGATTTCAATAGATTGATATACTGTTTATAGGATAGCTTCATATCTATTTGAATATTTAAGAAAAGCTTTGCATATTGAGAGATCCCAAAGTTAATCTTAATTTATTTAACTAGTGACATTTAGTTGCACCTTGAGATAGGGTAACCAAAATATTAGAAAATCTTGGGTCAAATAGAAATTGAATCAATCAAACAAGTGAAGAACAAATAGGGATAATGATAAGTCCTAGTTGTTAATCTTGATTTATCCAAGTTTTAGTTGATAGTTTTGACTTTGGTTGCGCTGTTTGTTTTTATTATAGTTAGTTTTTTTTTCTATTTATATTTTTTAAAAATTTTACTTTAATTAGTTTCTTGAACAAATTACAACTCGAATTGGGTGGTGACTAGCATCAATCCTTGTGGGATCAATATGTGCTTTTTTACTATAACTTATGACCTGTATACTTGTGGTTTTGAGCATAAAAAGAGTAGTTTGTTTTGAAATCAACAAAGTTTTTGGTGTCATTGCCAGGATTATTTGTTTAGAATCTTATTTAGTTGGGGTTACTTTGATTTAAGAGTTTTTGATACTTTTCCTTATGTATTTTCAGGTACATTAACACAAGGAGCACTCGAAGGTCCACTAAATTTAGTGACAAAGAATTTTCTGACATTATAAGACATGAAAGAGAGCTAAGAAGAGCGAGATGCAAAGACATAATTCATACAAATATGGCATAAGAAGGAGAGCAAGGAGGAATAGAGAGGAATTTGATGGATTTCATGAGGTCAGGGTTCGGTCCTCAGGGTGTTGCAAGGTTTGTTGTTCAAGCAAATAATTTTGAGATCAAGCCTACACTCCTAAACATACTTTAGATCCCAATGCCTATTTAGCTAACTTTTTGGAGATATATGACACTGTTGTTTGTTGGTTGAATGATTAAAAATGGGTGTTCTTTAAACTGATTTTACTTTGAACACGAAAATGATATTAAGCGAAAACCAACATGATGAAAGGCAAGTGCACCTATCGAACAATTAATAAAGTGGAGTAATTTTCAGACTCTGAGTGTCAAACCCATGGGGAAAATATATGGTATTTTGAACGTTAAATACTAGATTAATTAGATTATAATTATCTAAAAAATTCTAAATTAATTGATTAAAAGAAGAAAAGATAAAATTAATGAACTATCCTAATTATGCTTCAAACCTTTGCAA
>JAOXYD010016098.1:0-14861 GCA_028565735.1 Pinacopodium congolense
TGATATATATTAAGGATTGGATGTTTTGGTATCAATGTGCATGAATGAAGTGAATTAGAAGTGATTAAATATAAATTTAATATGCATTCATTCATCATGATACATATGTTTATGTATGATTTAATGTGTTATTAATGTGTAATAATTGTGTTACATATTGTAAGAGCACAAATTGACCATCAGCATCTAAACATTGTCGTACCTTGTAGGCAATAGCATTTTGGGAGTAAATTGTGTCTCGAACTATAGTGCAAAATCACTATACACCTTCGTATTTTGATTTGTTTTAAAAACTTTTTTTTTTCATATGAAATTGTTAGAAATGTATGTAGAATATACTAGATATATAAGGTGATGTGTTACTGTAAATTCTGGACACTGAGTGTCCAAGGAGTTCAATGTACAGGACTGTATAAGAAACGTGTATGTGAATGCGAGAGCTATATGCTTATTGTGTTATATGCTGGATTTTAAATTCGATTATGAATGTAAATAGTGAATGTGTTTCTGATTGAATATCCATTATATTAAGAATATGTTATGTGAACGATGATGTGAATGCGTTTTATGCATGATAATGTGATTTTCCAACTGTGAATTGGATGTTAGACCAAAGTCCAAAGAATGTGATTGATTATTTGATTTGCAAAATGTCATTTAATTTCATGGAATACATGAACATATTAAAGGAGTTGTGATCGGCGTGATCCAGTAGCCTGAATTGGAGTGGAGCTTTAAGCTCACGGATGGAACGAGAGCTATAAGCTTTGATTGTGAACTCGAAATCCACTATGGATTCGAGTTACAACAAAGAATGAGCCCAGTATCCACAACGGATGTGGGACAGAAAAATGGCACACAATCACAACACAGAAAAAAATTGAAAGTAAGCCACGTATACTTTTGCATTTATACTTTAATGAGATTGATTGAGCTATATTGTGATATGCATCGATATGATATGAAAGTGTGTACATGTATATCTGAATAATGTGAAAATGTGATAGGAAAATTGAATGTGAAAGTGACAATTTATATGCTTATGTGATTTTGTGAGTGAGGATATCGATGATGGTTTATTCACTGAGTTATACAAACTCACCCCAAATTATGATTTTTTTCAGGATTGAAGGAGTTCTACTCCTCAGATGATAGATAGTGATTTAGTAGTTGCAGTCCAGGGGCGAGATGAATCAAAGGTCGGTACTAGCACTGTTCAGGGATCTAGTTAGGGTGTGTTAGATTGAATCTCTTGTAGCACCTTTATATAGATATAACTATAAGCTCTTAATTTTTTTTAATGTGTGTCAACATATGTCTTTTGGCTTTGTAAAGTTACATTGTACAACTTTGTTTTAGAAAATAAAATAGAAGTTTGACCTTTAAATGTTCTTTTGGATGGTTTTCAAAATCTCTTTTGATATGGATATATTGTTAATGATGCCATGTGATGTGGATTGATTGCTCTAACTTGCCACTCTTGTGGGGCCTGTACTTAGATATTCCTTAGAATGTCGGGTATATGTCCTTTGAAAGTGAGATGTTACAAGAAACATTATCATAAAGTGCTTATCCCAAAACCCCATTTCCTTTTAACCAAATATATTTCGGTAAGATCAACTAAATTGGATATTGCACTTATACAAAACATACAGATACTAGTCAACACAAAAACGAAACCCCCACCCCCAACCTACTCTCCTTTAGACCACCTTGGCATGGCATAAAACAACCTTACCTAGACAAAATTTCATCTTTTGGCTAGCTTTCCAAAGCAAACTACATACCTTGGATAATATGACATAATGTTAACTACCAAAATAGTGCTCCTTATGCAAGACTAATGATATGTGGTCTACATTATCTAAGTTTTAAATAAAATAAATCCTAAACCTCAATCCTAGTAATATTAAGACCATAATAAGGAAAGTTCACTAATATTATCATAATATAGTCTCCATGAGTTCAAATTGTCGATCTTAAGAGGATTGTTATAGAGTTACTAATAATATCCCTCTCTTCACTATCTATCTTACTCAAATTGATGATTGAATAATTTTGTTAATTAACTAAATTATACAACTAAATAAATAATTCTAAAGTTATTTGACTAGATTGAGATGCAATTAGAAGAGTTAGGAACTAGATGATTAATACTCCTAAGATATGTTCAAGTTTATTGCCTAACTTTAATTTAACGAAACTACGCTTTTTCTTGGGTTATGTAATCCCTATTTCCTTGATAAATTAAGTAGAATCAAAATATCAATTGAATGTATTAAAATGTTCTATGGAACTTATTGTTTTGATTAAATTCACACCTAATTTGGAAATCTTATCTAAGTCTATCTCTAGATGCCATTCAAGACTCATTACCTATAGGTTGATCTATTAATATATTTTATTATGCAATCTAAATACATGAAATTATATAATAAGAATTGGAACTTGTATTCGCATAAATGATAAAACCAATTGTATTAATCCCATAGACAATTCTATGATGAAATACAGAAATTCAACATTGAATTAAAGCAATATTATAAACACTACATCTTAAAGTTCATAAACACTTAGTTCCAAAACATATCAGAAGAAATAAAAAAATAAAAAAAGAAATATGGATTGGAAAGCTCTTTCTCTTAATACTTAAATCCTTGAATCTTTAATGACTAGTGATGGAAATGAATCTTGATCACCAGTCCTTTGATGTTTTGATCTAAATTTGCTCCAAAATCTTATAAGGTTGGCCTAGGAATGACCTTTGGTCTCTTAGTGGTGGCTCTAGGCTTCAAAAGATCAAAAGACAAAAGAAAAACCTAAGAAAGCACTTATTAGGCTCATAACTTATCAAAATCTCATGGCCAACCTCATTGTCGTGAGCTTGGTCGTCAGTCTCCTTCCCTTTTCTTTTCTTGATACCTTCTTAATAAAATCTCCGTGGTTTGTGCCATGGCCTTAGACTTTTATATGAAACTCAATGACTTGATGTTCTTGCTCCCAAATTGATTCCATAACCATAGTCCAATTGGTCACCATAGTCCTATAAAAACATGAAATTCATCTAAAAAGCAAAATTAACATCTCTATAAAAAATTGATCAATTAATTAGACAAATCACATGGAATTTCACCGCAAACCTAAGATTATCGTAATAAAAGTATGCCTAAAAGATTTATCTATTAGGCACTATTAGATACTCCCATACTTAAACTGTTACTTATTTTCAATCAACGACTTAGGCACTTCACTCAAAACAATATTAATTAAGAGTTAGATTTAGTGCACACCTCACAAATCTATCTTAAAAAAATGTTATTATCATATGGAAACACATAGTTAGCAAATAGCAACCCTTAATGCCTATTTTTAAGCATTCAAGTAATTTCATATAGATTATCATACGAGTCAAGGTTGTTTAAAAATAAGACAAACCAAAACAAAATTAATCTTATAGAACTTAATTTAGAGATCACCTAGCCTTTTTTACAAGAGGGAAAACACATTTTTGTGAATGATCCTTGTTACTAATTAGGATGTTTCTTTTTGGCTTGTTGGAGATGTTAACTAGCTCTTTAAGATGAATTTGAATACCTTGTCATGAACACATGTCGTTACTCGGCTAGATTACTCTCTTAAATGGATACTAGCACCACTCAAAATTTAATTGATTTTATTGATACTTTACATTAGTATATTTTATAATATTTTAAGATGTGATTTAATATGGTTTAACTTATATTATTATGACTAATCCACCAATTTATGTGTGTTATGAGTTAAAATGCAATTCTAGACTTAAAGAGACAAATCCTAAGTGAAAAATAATAAGTTAGAAAAGGATTAGAGAAAGATTAGACAAATGACTTAAAATTTGGGAGTTTAATTGAGCTATTCAACAGTAGCTCTAATCTCCCTAGAAATGTCATTTATACCCAACTATTAGACACTTCAACAATTGTTGATATATGATGCCATTTATGGTATTATTAAGTGATTTTAAACATATAGGAAATGTTTTTCTCCACTTGATTCAAGGGAATTCAAGTCTCCTCACTCCCAAGACTATTTAAAGCCAATTGGTAGGGTATTTAAAGCCAAAAATAGATCTAAAGGAGGAGACTTCTTCTCTTTTCTTTCCAGTTTGAATAGCCATTTAGTTCTTCTTTATTTTATCATTAGTTTAGCTAGTTTTTCTTCCTTTCATCTTATAACTGATCTTACTCTCAAAGGTAGAGTTCTAGATAGGAAAATGCATTATTTTCATTGGGTTTGTTACTAGTTTCTTATTCTTCCCTTAGATTTCATGTTATTGCATTTCAATTTATTTTCTAAACTTATTGAAATTTTTAAGAATTTTTTAAATAGATTGTTGAATCTTTGATTTTTATTATTTTTGCTTATTATTTTAGGATGTTTTTTGGATTAGTTTTTTATTTTTATTAACTTTATTGTTCTAGACTAGTTTTCTTTCAGTTAGAAGATATCAAACAGATTAATTGATTGCAATTGCGAGATGTGAATTAGGTTTTGAATAGGTATTGTGTTTTATATTAGGAATGAGTTAAAAGTCTAGTTAAATGTTAAGAACTAGGGATTATGTATATTCTTGATCATCCTATTTATGATTTCTAGCTCGAATGCTAGGTATGAGCTTGTGATCCATAATTGTCACTAGTTAATACCATAAGTGACAATTAGTTAATTCAATTTATAATCGAGACTTAATCAATTAGTCTAGGGTTTTGATTCTTTAACTTACATAATTTATGCTTGTGAGATTATGGCTTAATTTAACTATTTCCTATCACTTAATGCTACTATGCCATTAAATCAAGAGAGTTTATTTTAGGTTATCGTTTAGTTTATGGTAAATTTGTAATGGTGCCGGACTTACTTTTACTTAGGAACGTTGGTGAAAGACTGTATCTCTATGTATAGGTTAACACCTTAGTAGAAACATGATTCATATATATTTTTATGATCAATTGTAATCCAAGAGTCGAGAAAATATTTTCTGTCTAGCTTTACATTATTATTATTTGGTTCTTAATACTTTGTGATCTTATTTATTTGCATTAATTTTGTCAGTTTTATTTTCTAATTTTTTTAAATTAAATTAAACAAGGGGATTTTATTTTGGTTTTTTACAACATTTTAAATAGTAAAAATACTAAACAAATTTATGTGGGATCGACCCAAACTCTGCTTGCCATATAGTTAGGAGGTTAAGTTAGGTTATTGTTTAGTGGTGTGCGATAGACTTATCACATTTTTGGTTTTGTTGTTAGGGAGTTGGCATTAATATTTTACTATTCCATGTTTTTTTATAATTTCTATTTGTTGACCTTTGTCTCTTTATTTTTTGCTTTGCATGTTTGACAACCCTTCATAGCATCCAGGATTGCAGAAATTTGCTACAATGAATAGAAGTGCTTTACTTTTTCCTTTTAATCCATTTTCATTTTCTCATGTGGTAGGTCATACGTGATTTCAACAATGTAAGTGAGCTCGACCAAGCAGTGAAAGCTCACCATCATTGAAAAAAGATATTAAAGAGAGTCTTAAGGAACTTGTATAAGAAGTTGAAGAAGAAACACTAGCTTAAAATAATAACATTGAAGGAGTTTAAAACTCTTGCTTTTAATCATAACTAACTTTGCATCAATTATCCGGATAATAAGCTTGAATTTGAGATAAGACCTGGATTGATTCGTGCCTTGCCTATTTTTACAGGATTTTAGGATAATAGCTCTCTGAGCTCAGGATACATTATTGATTCAAACAAGTTCTTGAAGGAGTTCCATTTTTCATGTTTGGGAATGAAGCCCACTAATGTCATGGAAGATCAATTGAAGTTAAAGGCATTTCCTTTTACCTTAGCAAAATCTATTAAGTGATGATTGTATGATCTACTAGTTAGATCTATAGCCATATGAGATTAGATGCAGTAACTGTTTATGGAGAAATTCTTTACAGCATTAAACAATAAAACACTAGAAAGGATATTTGCGGTATTATGAAGGAACCAAGAGAGTCATTTCAAGAATACTAGGAGCACTTCAAGAAAATATGCAATAGTTTCCCTAACCAATAAAATAGTGAATAATTTTCAATCCAATATATTTATGAACGAATAATGTCTATGGATAGAAACATGATAGATGCAGCAAGTGGTGGGGAATTAATAGACAAGACACTAGATGATAAAAAGAAGTTGATAATAACTATGACATCGAATTAACCACATAAGGGTGCTAGTATGACATCCTCACAATATAGTTAAACAAAGACATTAGTAATAAGGAATTTTGTTATCATCAAAATAAGGTGGAAACTCTTTTGGTTCAATAATCTCCCCTCTTTTGGTGATGAAAAAACCGTGTGATATTAAAACAAAGAAATAACATGATTAAGATTCCCCTAAACAGAACAAGAAGTCAAGATAATCAATTCCCCCTTAATTCATGCACAAGGTAAAAAAAAAAGAATATAATATCACATCTTGTCCCTCTTTTTGGAATCAACATAAAAAGCATAAGATATCATAGTGAATGTCCACCAAGCATGCCAATTTCTCTTTTAATCATGCAAAATCTCTCTTTACTCAATGGTTTAGTGAAAATATTTGTTAATTGATACAAGGTATCAACAAACTAAAGTCCTATATCTCTATTTTGAACATGATCCCTAATAAAATGATAAAGAATTTCAATATCCTTAATCCTAGAGTTTTGAATGGGGTTCTTGGTCAAACAAATAGTACTAGTATTATCGCATTGTAAGGGAAGATTATGAAGATTCAAACTATTTTCTCTAAGTTTTTGTCTAAACCATAATACTTGAGTGCAACAACTATCGGCGACAATATATTCAACTTCTACTATAGAAAAAGCAACATAATTATATTTTCTACAAAACGAAAAAAGTAGTGCATTACTTAAGAAATGACATACACAATATGTGCTTTTCCTATCTAATAAACTTCCCATATAATTAGCATCAAAATAATTAACTAAATCCAAATATGCATTCTTAGGGTACCAGAGTCCTAATTTCAATATATCACATAACTATCATAAAATATGTTTAATAGTTAATAAATGAGATTCCTTAGGAGAAGATTGAAAGCATGCATAAAAACATAAACTAAACATGATATCAGGTTGACTAGAAATTAAATATATCAAACTATTAATCATACCTCCATATTGTTTTATGTCCATTTTTTTACCATCTTCATCTTTATTCAATTTTGTTGATGTGCTCATTAGAGTGCATAAAGGCTACATTTGATCCATGCAAAAATGTTTTAGTAACTCTCTTGTGTACTTCGATTGGTTGATGAAAATTCCATCCTTCATTTGTTTGATTTGGAGTACGAGAAAGAAATTTAATTCTCCCATAATGCTCATCTCGAACTCTCTACTCACACGCTTAGCAAATTCTTGAAAGAAATGTTCATTAGTAGCACAAAAAATGATATCATCTACATAGATTTGAACAATTAATAAATCATTTTTATGCTTCTTAATAAACAAAGTTGTCTATACTTTTCCTTTTTCAAAACTATTTTCAAGTAAAAATGCACTTAATCTAGCATACTATACTCTAGGTGTTGTTTTAAATCATATAAAGCTTTAGATAGTTTAAAAAAATTTGTAGGTGCATCATGTCTTTCAAAATCAGGGGGTTTCTCAACATGAACTTCTTCTTGTATAAAACTATTTTAAAATGAACTTTTAACATCCATTTAACATAATTTAAAACCTATATGAGATGCAAATGCAAGTAAAAGTCTAATGGCTTCTAATCTAGCAACGGGGGAAAAAGTTTCATCATAATCTATTCCTTCTTCTTGGATATACACTTTAGCCACTAATCTTGCTTTTTTTCTCACAATATTTCCTCATTCATCTAATTTGTTCTTGAATCCTCATTTAGTATCTATTATCAGATGATTTATAAGCCTAAGTACTAAATTCTAAACTTTTTTTTTGCTCAAATTGATTTAATTCCTCATCCATAGCTAAGATCCAATTCTCATCATCTAAAGCCTCTTCTATAGTCCTAGGTTCAATCTTTGAAATAAAGGCAAGATATGATAAATTAAAATGAGAACGTGTTGTTACCCTTTAGTGGATATCACCTATAACTTGGTTAAAGGGACGATCCCTTTTGAATTTCCAATCTCTTGGTAGCTCTTCATTTCTCTATTCTTCACTTGATTCAACAATTGGCTCTTCAGATGTTTGTCCTTCATCTTTAAGTAAAAGGTTCTCTAAGCCCTTGGATAGATCTGCATCATCAATCTCAAGTGCTTTCTTTCTTTCGAAAATGTTAGTTTTTTCAAATAAAACATGCATGGATTCTTCTAACATTGTTATAAATTCTATATGATTTACTAGATAAAGAGTATCTTAAGAAAATGCCTTCATTTGTTTTAGAGTTAAAATTTCCCAAACTATCTTTCGTAAATAAGATATAGTATTTACAACCGAAAACTTTAAAATGACTAATTTTTGGTTTCTTGTCATTCAAAATTTCAAAAGATAATTTGTGTAAATTATACTTAATAGTCACTTTATTAATATCATGACCGATACATACAATAGCTTCTACCTAAAAATATTTAGGCAAACCATACTCATTTATCATAGTTTGAGACATTTATTGTAAAGACCTATTATTTCTTTCTACTACACCATTTTGTTGTAGTGTCCTAAGTGTAGAAAAGTTATGTGAAATACTATAATCATCACAAAAACATTCAAACATGCCATTATCAAATTCTCTACCATGATAAATTCTAATCGATGTAATAGAAAAAGATCTTTCATTTTGAATTTTCTTTGCAAAACTAACAAATTATTTAAAACATTCATCTTTTGTACTAAAATTAAAACCCAAATAAATCTATTAAAGCCATCAATAATAATAAAAGCATATGATTTTCCTTCTAAGCTAGCTACTCTAGTAGTGCTAAACAAGTCTAAATGAAGTAATTCAAGCGTTCTAAAGGAGGTTATTGACTTTTTGCTTTGAAAGAAGCCTCTTACTTGCTTTCCCATTTGGCATTCTCCATAAATTTTATCTTTTTCGTACTTCATGGTTAGAAATCCCCTAACAAGTTGTTTTGAGTTTAGCTTTGATAGTAGATTCATGCTTGTATGTCCAAGTTGTTGATAGCAAGTCCAAGCACACTCACTTAAGGAAATCAAACACTTAATTTTAAGGTTAGTTACACCATATAAATCAACAACAATAATGTTTCCTTGTTTTCTTCCTAAGAAAAGAATACCATCATCATCTATTTTAAAGACAATTAATTCATCTCCTACAAAACAAACTTTATAACTTTTATCTCATAATTGACTTACACTCAATATAGTATGCTTTAAACCTTTAAAAAGTAATACATTATCAATTAAAGGACATTTATCTTTACCTACTTTTCCAATGCCAATTACCTTACCCTTGGCATTATCACTGAAAGTGACGAATCCTTCATCCTTTCTTTTAAAAGTGATGAACTATGAGGGGTCGTCAGTCTTATCTTGCAAGCATCCCCTATCTATATATCATTTGTCTCTTATTTTGATGTCCTACAAAATAAAGAAATAGATAGGTATTCATAAGGTTTTTTATGTTGTGACTAAGAAAATTTAAAACATAAGTGAATATTAAGTTAGTTTACAAAAAAATTAAGAATTAGGAATTAACAGCTTACCAATGGACTAGATCACACTTATTAGTCGATTGAACTATGTTAGGTTGACCAATGCTTATGGTCACTCGACTCAAATCAAAACTATAACCTTCAGATATGAAAATTTTGTTCATAAACATAAAAGCTAGCATGTATTTGAAGAGATTTATCTAATTTTTAAAATCCAAATTGTTTTGGTTTTTTTAGTATTATAGGTCATATATTTATTAGACAGGGTATTCAAACAATCATAACATAAATGTGAGAAGTGTCCATGGCATTTACAATAGAAGCAAAATAAAGGAGTGTAAACATAGAAATTTCTTAATCTAAAAACATTGTATTCTTTTTGAAAATAATATGTAGGTTGATCAAACAATTCTCTATCATTTACTTGTCTTTGAGAAAATTTATTAGGCCTTGGAGTATACATGAAAGCATGATGCCTATAATGGCATCTACTAGATATAATATAAACAATTTTAGCTAAGCATTCATCTTCTAGGTTCTTTCCCTTAACGAAGACAATGTTGCTAGTAAAGGTTTCATTGTAATGTCCTAGCCCATGTTTATCGTTTTCAAATTTTAAACCCTTAATAATTTTTCTATTTTTTCCTTTCCCTTGTTAAATTTTTCAAGGGATTCCTTAAAGGATTCAATTACTTTCTTTAAAGTCCTATTTTCGTTAACTACTTCATCGTTATCTTTGTTAACCAAAATCATTTTTTTCTTAAGATTTTCATTTTCCAATTTGTATACATTTAACTCTTATAAGTTTTTCTTGTGTTTATCATACAATTCTTTGTTTTATTGGTTAATTCTTATATATATTCTAATACTTCTTCGCAAGAATAGTCATATTCATATTTATTTTCACTAAGAGAGGGACATATCATGTTGTGTGCTATGGAGCACAAGTTGGTTACTTTCACTCCTTCGGAATCGCTTGACTCAGATTAAGCAGCTTTTAGTGCTTTCTTTTTCTTGGGTTCCCTCTTTTCCTTCTTCCTTACATCCTTTTCCTTTTTTTCTTCTTCTTCTCCTACTTATTGTAGGTGTGGGATTGTGATCTTAAGAGGCCTTTCTCAGCACATTTAAGGCATGTTATATTAGATTAATTTTTTTTAGAGAAAGACCTACCTTTTCTATGCGTTGCTACATTTCTCGTAAATTTCTTCAATCTTCTTATGATAAGAGCGATTTCCTCATTCTCGCTTCCAAGAGATGATTTTTCATTTTTGGTTTCCTAATTTTTGAAATCATTAGATGTTACATTCTTATTTTTTTAAAATCTCGTGTTCTTCTTAAATATTCTTCATCCTCATCTCATATTTCAACAGTGAACTAATAAGTTCGTTGAGATGAAGTGCATTAAGATCTTTAACCTATTCAATTGCCATCACCTTTGCTTCCTATAACTTTGGGAGGGATATAAGAATTTTTCTAACAAGCTCAACATTAGTTTAGGTCTTACTTAGACCTTTTAGAGCACTTATGATATTATTGAATCGTGCATATATAGTAGAAATGTTCTCATCATCTAACATTCGAAAAAGTTCGTAATCATGATTAAGCAAGCTTATTTTAGTTTGTTTCAAATTTCCAAGGACAAATATCATATGCAGTTTTACATATAGAGATCCTATTATATTATTTTGCACTCAAAGAACAGTATAAAATATGCATAGCCTTATGATTTAAGGATATCGATTTCTTTTCTTCCACATTCCATTCATTTTCTTTCTTTAATACTAGTTCATTATCAACAAGTTTAGTAGGCATAAAAAATTTTTGTTAGACCATCATCCTTAAGTTGGAATTTTCACCCATTAAGTAGCATCTCATTATATTTTTCCAATAAAAATAATTACTTCCATCAAAGAAGCGAGTTCTAGGAGGATTATGGTCTTCTAAGCTAGATGAGGGTGATGTAAAATTCATAAAATGTGCCATAAGATCTTTACTCACTGATTCGTTATAATTAACACTCTATGTGAACCATAGTCTCTGATACCACATATTGGTTCTATATGGCACCTAAAAGTGGATGGTGAATTAGGTGATAAAAATTTTATAAAAATCACAAACACACTTTAACTAAATTACAGAAGATAGACAAAAATATTGAAATGTATAAATAAGATGAAATAAGTTTGTAATATTGAATAAGCATAAGAAAAAAAATAGAAATGAAAAATTACAATGTTACAACTTGAAAACTCCTTTTGAGGTTTAAGATAACTAACTCTTGTTTTTTTTATAAGGTTAAAGAATAACCTTGTTACGTTCTTTTTGAAGGCTCAAGAATAACCTCATGAGTATAAGACCTTAATGAGCAAAAGGGACTCAATGCTCAATGGCAGCACAATAACAAGCCTTAAAAGACTTTACGTCACATAAAAGAAGATAAAAAACTCAGAACACTTCTCAAGACACACAAAATGGCTTAGACTTTCTCAGTGTAACCCATTGATTGTTTATCCACCATTCATCTTCTTCATTAAGGCTTATTATTGGTGCAAAATATGATTGTTCCTAATATTTTACTGTGTAATCTTCTCATTAGGTTGTTTGGTTGACTGACCTGCTTTTGCTCATTCAGTCAATTGGTACCTGGATGAAGTTGATCGATAGCCTTTCCTGTTTCATTCAGTTGACCAATGCTTATTTAGTCGACTGATTTTCTTTAAACGTTACTAACTATCAAAGTCTTTGCTTTATGTATCCCTCTTCAACACTTGATAAACTTCAAGCATTTGATGTAATGTACTTTAAATTTCATTTCAAAATAACTATCCTTAAAATACAATTAAACAAAGACATTAGTAGTAAGGATATTTTGTCATCATCAAAATAAGGTGGAACCTCCTTTGGTTCAATAGGTGCTATAACTAGGGAATATTTGGAGAGCTAGAGGAGCCAGGAGAAAGAGTGAGAGAAGAAGAAAGAAGAAAAGAAGGTAGTTTAAGAAGAGGAAGAGGATGAAAAATCTCCTAAGGTAAATGGTTCATCCTTTTATTACTAACAAAGTTTCTATTGTATTTCCTTGTAGTTTGTAGAAGAAGGAGGAAAAGTAAGAGAAGAGGGAGTGTAAGAGAGGTATATGAACTAAGGAAAAGAGATCTTAGACAGTTTTCATAAGATAGAAGTGACCATACATCTAATTGAAGCTATTAAAAAGTTTCTAAAGGATTGATAAACAAGCAAGCAAAAGATGAAGGGTGAAGAGAAGGTCAATATAGAGGAAAATGTCTCAGTTTTGTTACAAAGGAAAATGCAGCACAAATGTAAACATCATAGTATATTCTCTATCTTATGAAAAATTGGTAATGCGAGGTATGAACAATGCATGGTAGACTTAGAAGCTACTATTAAAAGGACCTTATGTTGTTTGGTTAGCCGATGGTTTTGATGCTTACCGCAAGAAGGTACCTGAGGATGTCTTGGTGTTGGTGAATATACTTGTTTTCCTATAATTTTATATTTTGGACATATAAGAATATGAGTCTCTAATTCTATACATATAAGAAGAGGAGTCTAGAATTCTATCGATTATTCTATTTGGGAGGCCATTAGAATTGGTTTAATGCAAGTTCTGAAGGTAATCTTCCTAGGAGAGCATAACACACAACAAAGAATAATAAATGACTAAAGATGCAGTCATATAGGCTCCAAACCTCACATGTGCTTAAATGAAAATCCATCAAAATTTCATACATTGCCTCATCACATAAGTATCAAATATTTGACTAAGTTTATGCAATCAACTACTTCAGTTATTCCATATGATTCACCTTCTACTCAAGCTACCTAATCCAAATTCAAGCACACAACTCAATTCTCAGTCCAACTACTATGATAGAATAACCTGGTTCAACATTCAACACAACAGTTCAAGTGCACAAATGCAAAAATTTTTCAAAATTTTTCAATTCAATCAAACCCCACCCCCACACTTATAATGAACATTGTCCTCAACGTAAACATAGTTAAGGGGATGAGAAAAGAAGAACTTCCTAGGATTAAAGTGGCTGTATAATAACAGAACTTGGAGCTACCTTCTTACTTTCCTATCAACAAAATAAGCAAACGAAAAAAAGTCAAACACATAGAGAAAACAACTAAAAGATATTTATAAAAGAGAAAAAAAAGCAATCAAAATCAAGGGATACAAATGGGGTGCCTCCCATTAAGCACTTGTTTAGGGTCATAAGCTCAACCCCCTATCAACCAAAATCAACGAACATAAGGCGGAGCTTCAAGCTCCATCACCTCTACTTGCTACACTTGAAAACCCTCAAAGTAGGGTTTAAGCCGATGTCCATTAACTTTAAACTCTTTTCCTGTCTTGGCACTTCGGATTTCCACTGCTTCATGGGAATATACTTGGGTAACCTCAAAAGAACCTATCTATCGAGAGAGTAACTTATCTGGAAAGAGTTTAAGGCGGGAATGATATAGAAGTACCTTATGTCCTACCACGAATGTCTTCCTGGAGATGTTTTGATCATTGAATGCCTTACTCTTCTCCTTATAAATTCGGGCATTCTCAAAAGCTTCATGTCGCAACTCCTCGAGTTCTTGTAACTGTAATCTTCTATGGACACCGATGGCTTCTAACTTCATAGTGCATTTCTTAATAGCCCAATAAGCCTTGTGTTGCAATTCTACTGGAAGGTGGCAGGGCTTCCCAAAGATGAGCCTGTAAGGTGACATCCCTATCAGAGTTTTGTATGCAGTTCTATAGGCCCATAAGGTATCATTAAGGCGCAAACTCTAGTCCTTCCTATTGGGGTTCACTGTCTTCTCTAAAATAGACTTGATCTCTCGGTTAGACACCTCAGCCTGGCCACTTGTTTGAAGGTGATAAGCAGTCGAGACTCGATGTACTACTTGGTATTTCTTTAAAAGAGCCTCTATTGTGCGATTGTAGAAATGAGTCCCCTTGTCGCTGATGATGGCTCATGGGACCCCAAACCTAGAGAAGATGTTAGACTTCAAAAAATCTGCAACCACTCGAGAATTGTTAGTTCGAGTGGCTTTTGCTTCCACCTACTTTGACACATAATCAACCATAAGCAGAATATATTGAAATCCAAATGAAGAAGGAAAGGGACCCATGAAGTCCATACCCCAAACATAAAAAATCTCA
>JAOXYD010016109.1:0-14860 GCA_028565735.1 Pinacopodium congolense
ATAGGTAACAATAGGCTAATTGAATTTGTCAGTGAACTTAATCAACTTAGCCTAGAATTCTAATTCTCTAAGTTACATAATCCGAGCCTGCGAGATTGTACCTTAGGCTAGTCGTTCCCTAATTGTTAATGTTATCTCGTCGTAAAATCTAGAGAGCTTATTCTAGGTTACCTCATGATTAGGGATAGGTTTTCTATCGTATAGGATCTATCTAAAAATGGTGGAACTGAGGGTTTGACAACCTATTTGAACCTATAGGCTAGCACCTTACACTAATCCCAATTTATCTATTTCAATGATCAATTATAAGTCTAGAATTTTTTATATATCTTCCACCGAGCTTTCTTTTTTTTTTTGTCTCTATTTCGTTGATTATCTATAGTATTTAGTTTTGATGTCTTTGGTTCTAAGGGTTTTCTTTTTTTCTAGCAACATTAGAGATACAAATTCACTCTAGCGCTCTGTGGGATAGACCCTAACTTGCCCTAGCTACTTAGATAAGTAGGTTAGGTAATTTTATTATTTGCTAGCTTAGGAAGAGCTCACCAGTCGAACCTTAAAAACACTCAATCATTGTTAATTTATTTAAAGGATGAATGAGATACACTATTATAGTAAATAGGATGAACTTGCTATGGCTACCAATAGATTCCTTCAATGCTTTTTGGTGAATTGGCAACTGATAATGCTGGAGACCTCCTTAGTAATACAATTTTGGTCACCCATCTTTATATTAAAATATCAACAAGTTAAAAATAATATACATAAAAAGAAACTAATATCTTCAATGCAGAAAACCAAATTTTGTATCTCTATCCATGTTAATTAAACCAAAACATGAAAATATTAAGAACTTCCAAGAAACTTGTAGAAAACATTTATTTATGTCCGTAAATTTTCTAGCCTATGCCTATGTTTTCTTTTTTTTTTTAAGGCTAGCATAGGTGTGCCTGTAAAGGTTAGATTAGCAATCCATGACAATCCATGATCTTTTATGTTTATAATATCATATTGTTAAGTATATTGTTTGACAAGAATCATAATCCACTTATAATAGGATAAAAGTTAAAAGGTTGTCTCTTAAATTTTAAATTAAATAGCCATTTATATTGAATTTATGTATAAAAGTTTGTAAATTTTATGAGCAGAGATAACATTTTTCATTTTTGAAAGAAAAGGGTAAGATTGATAAAATAGTTTTGACTAAAATCCAAGTCTTTAACCTATGGAAATTAGGAAATTGAGATCACTCATTATTAAGTTTAATACTATTAGGGTTTAAATTTATAGTATTTTTTGGATGTTATTTTATATCAATTTAACACTATTTTAGTGCTTAACTGTTAGCATGTTTACTTTGCGGGATACAGCTTAAAGATGGAGATTGGAGTAAAAAGATGGAAGTTTTGTCAAAATTGAACAAAAAGTCAACCTTGAACGTTGGTTTATAGTCCCAAGGTTACGGATGAATAGGGTTCAGTTGATGGGTGAACATGGTCCTATTGTGAACAGTACGCACAATGTGACTAGTCAAATATATAAGTCTCAAATCTCCAAAATTATAGCTTAGATGTGCTCCTTTTTGTCTGCAAAAGCAAGTAAGAGGCTATAGGAGCTATAAAAATAGAAAACAACAAGAAAAATATGAATAAAATATAAGAATTCATATATGAATTTTGGAGAGAGAGAATTTGTCTTTTTTCGCTATTAGTTTTTCTTAGAGTTTCTTAATTTCAAACGCTTTTAATTCGATTTATATTATGAGATTTGAGTTGTTGTTTGTTGGAGAACATTGTTAAGACATACATCTTTGTTTCTAAACCATCATAGGGGATTTCTAAACTTAGATTAATATTGTATTTTCTTTATTTTTCAGATTAATCAAAGTTCATGTTCTTATGATTATATTTTTTAATGTTCTTTGATTTTATGTAATATCTTGTGAAATCTGAAGCCATGTTGCTGCCCAAATCATGTTTAGGAGTTCAAGACTTGTTTAGGAGCCTTTTGAACCTGTTTTGTAACTTCTAAACTAATTATTTTAGCTCATATTTTCGGATCTATCAAAGTATGTGGCTTAAGATGCATGTTTTGTATGATTTGATGATCATGTGTGGCTAAATCCATTTTATAGGTTCAGATTGGTGTTTTAATTTTTTAACAGAGCTTCAATAGATGTATTAAGGTCTGATTTTGTTTATTGAAGATCTTAAAGTTTTGATTTTGGGTTGATAACCTAAGATTAGAGTGAAAGATAATCTAGGATCCTAGAAATCTACCTAGGATGTTGGAAAAATCAATAAGCAACACGAATTAATCCTTGCATGACAAAACTTGGATTTTTTATGAGAGTTAGAGATCTAAGATTAAAAGTCCAAAAGTCATCTTCTTAAAATTAAAGACCATTGACTAGATTTAAAGCATAACCAAACTTTAAACTAAGTTTAATGGAGAAAAGCTACATGTCTTAACCATATATTTGTCTTGAAATTGTGAAGGAAATCTAATCCAGCCTCTAAATTTTTTTAAAGCTCAATTAATTTAATGAACACCTAATCCTTAGATGAATTCCACAATTTAATAATTTTCAGTAATTTATAAATAATTTTATAATTCAAAATTGCAAGGTTTGAAGCATAGTAGGATAGTTTAGTATTTTTCATCTTTTTAATCAATTAATTTGGTATTCTCTAGATAATTGAAATTCGATTGACCTAGTATTTACATCATATAAACTTCCTAGTGGGATCGATACTTGAAGTCTTAAATATACTCCACTTTATTACTTGATTCGACCGATACTCTTACTGAAAAGTTAGTCTTAAATTAATTGTTCAATTATTCATTGAAAGATAGAATAATTTGAGCTAATTTTGTATATGTCCAACTGCAATCAAATACTTATAAGAAGTCTCTATATTACTTAATGAAAAATTATTTAAGGCACATGTCAATATGATAACTAAATTACAAGATGTTGGTCATATATTGAATGATGAACAATACGTGCAAGTTATAATTCGTTTTCTACCTTAGAGTTGGGAGCATATGAAGATGCATTTAAGGTACAATGAAAACATCAAGACGATAGAGGATGCTACAAGGTATCTTGTCTTAGATAAGGAAAATCTTAAAGCTTTTAAGATGAGTTTTAAGGTATATGATATTGGTTTTAGATCACATGGATCTATGAATAAGGAGCATAAACATCATGGTGAGCCTAAGTGAAACATAAATAAAAGACTTAATCAAAATACTCTGGATTCATAAAAAGCCAAGTGGAACCAACATGGAAAAGGAAAATGTACATTCAAGAAGGTGAACATGAAAAGAGTTATGAGTTATAATTGTGACATAAAGGGTCATTTCACTAACAATAATTGTGAGCCCATAAAGTATAATCCTGTAGCATGGACATTTGATTTATGAATGTCTTTAGTACCATCTTTTTAACGGAACCACATCCTTTATGGATTTTAAACTTAAGAGTATCTAACCATGTCATGAGGGATAGGAATTCTTTCAAGTAATTCCATAAAATTCTATTTGGAACACAATAGATTTATAAAAGAGACAACTTAAAGGTTGCTATATAACGGACTAGTACATACAACTTAGTCATGCATTGTGGTGATTTCTCAATCCTACCTAAGGTATTATATGATCTTATGATTCAGCAATGTTATGTGATGAAAAATAAGTAGAAAGGAAATTGACTCTTCCTTAAACTATATAACAATATAACTTAGGGGAAAGATGTAATATAATGCCACTAGAAATGAATAGGTCCATGATGGCATAAGCAAATTTACCCATCACATAGTGTATGTACTTAATGGAGAACCCACAAAATCAGTTACATGCATCCTATATAAGTTATAGACAAGTAGAAAACCTAACATGAAAAATTTAAAGCCATAAGGTTGTATTGCCTATATTTATATCTTTCTTATAAATAAGGAAAATTACGTCTAAGAAAGAAGAGAAGTATATTTATTAGATACCCTTAACACTCAAAAAGCTATATGTTCATAAGTGAACAGGGCAATAATGGAATGACTGAATTTGAATAATGGGATGTCATATTTATAGAAAATGATTTTATGAGGCAGGTTGAAAAAGGTCAGGCCTATTTTAATATGGAAAACTGGTTGAAAATGATTTGGTCATAAGAAATCAAACATAGGGACTTCATCAAAGTTGGAGTAGTATAGAAAAGAAAGAATTGATTTAAGATCAATTCACATTATCACCTAGTGAAAGTTCACCTATTATTTCTAATCTAATGGGAGTAATAAAGATATTCATGGATTTGTTTTTAATAAACCTTAATTATATTAAATTAGTTATTGAATCCAATCATGTCGATTTAAAATTCAAATAGCAATTCACATGATTACACCGTAAGAAGAAAATGACCCAAGGAACTTAAATGAGGATTTATTTGTCCTTATTAAAGAAGAGTTTATGAAAGAAATAAACGAACAAATGACTTCCTTAAGCTTTAATCAAGTATTGAACACGAAAAGAGCTTTGATGGATGTTTATAATGGAATATTTTTCCTTTGTATTGGTGATTAGCAAGTGAACTTTGTCATGATCAAGACATTGAAAAATCCATCAGATGAAAGTGCTTGTATGAAAATCATTGTAGCAGATGACTGTGTGAAAGAAGTAAAGAGGGACGTCAATAAGGAAGAAAAGAACAAAATTCACAGAGTTAGTGAGGAGGAAGAGGATTCGGGTGAGATATCAAAGGATGAGCTCTTAGTGAGAATTAAAGTACCCACTCCACTATCTAGTGAGACACCACCTATCTTGTAGTTAAAGTCTATGCCAACCACCATATATATACCTTTCTAGGTGAAGACCAAACACTACTAATTGTTATTTCCAATCATTTGAATGAAGAGTAAGAGAAGTGGATGAAAGCCATGGGATGGCAAATTGAAGTCATTACCATCATGCTTCAACATGGACTTCACTATTTATGGAAGTGTCATTATCCTTTCCTTCTCTCACTTTTTCATGCACTTTACTTGTCTTAGTTCTTACAAATTGAGGATAATTTAATTTAAGAGTGTGTGTGTAAGGAGGGAGTTCAATATGGTCTGACTTATCATTTATTACCACACCTTATTTGTTAGGAATTCAATGGTAATGAGTTGAATATTTCATCATGCATGTTTGAAATTGAAAGTTTATTATTATTTGATGTCTTTTAATTTCATCAATGTTTTTTTATTTTATGAGCATTAAATAGTTCTTGATTCACTTTTTTGTTTAATATCAAATTTTCAATGTTGTTCCATATGCAATTTTGTGTCAATTTGGAATAGGATATACTTTTAATGAATAAAAAGTGTATATGTGCCTAAATAAAGTGAGCAAACACTCACTCCTCTAGCTTTATGTGGATAAAAAGGTTGAAGGGTATGAGTGGAGCAAGCAACCATTTGAGATTGTGAGCTAACTGAGTAATTAAGGGTATTTATGACAAAATGTTCACCTTCATATTAAAAGGCTAAATGACATGCAAACAAGTTGAATAGGATAAAAATTTAAGAAATTAGGGAATATTCATGACAAAATATTTTTCGTTGTATCAAAAGATGAGTGAAACCCTAAATTTTCTCTAAATTAAACCTTGAGTTATGATTTATGTTTATGATGATTCCTTTCAAAAAATTTCATAATAATCTATATAAAACTTTATAAATTTTTAATATTATACATTAAAGGTTACCTATTTACCAACTATGTGATTGATTTTGTGAAGATCAATTTTTTGTCAAGAGGGAATTGTGATTTGCAAGACTAACAGAAAGCATTGATTGATTTTCATTTTTCTTAATTAATTTTCAACTCTCAAATGTTATTATCTGAATGGATATTTATGTCATTTCTTGAGGTCAAGCAACAACTTAAGTGTGGGATTATTTGATAGCTCCCTATTCATACATGCTTTAGACATGATTTAGTACTTGTTTGATTGAGTTTTTAATAATAATCCATATGATTCTTAGACATGTCAAGTTAAACTCTTTCAATGAGATGGTACTTAGTTTTTTTCTATATTTGTTTATGTTTATATGACTTTGGAGAGCAATGGAATGCATCCTCAAGCTTAAACAAAAGTGGAAACAACTTAGATAGTGAGAATATTATGTTAGGAAGCTCTATCCAAAATTTCAGGGCAAAAGGACTTAAGAGGAGGAGATTTCACTAGTAGAATGAAAGCAACTCGGATGATAGAGGAATCATGGCTTGCATCATGGGCGTGATCCCTATTCTCTGGCCTTGATTTTGGGTGACCCCACTTTATGGGATTAACCTAATTTAACCTAATTTATGCATTCTCTTGCATGAAAACCCTTAAAGTTCAGACATCAAGGAAGAATAATCAAGTCCTTAGCCATCTTTAAAGGGTTTTACACAATCTTAAAGGAGAGGAAGGTTCCAAACATAAGAAATCAAAGATCAAGGCTAGGAAATTGCCTTAACAACCATCAAGGAGTCACTAGCCCTTTTATATGATTTGGTCTTTTATGAACTCTAAGATATATTTTTTATTCTTAATTTAACTTTTGATTTCCAAATTTGATGCCAGAATTGTTTATGGATATTAATTACTTTGGATTTAAATCTTATGCAAATGTAAACTTTGATTCCAGAGCTTTGATTTGTGTATTATTGATTAAGAAATAATTATATACTTTATATCATTTCATAAATGATACATTTTGCATGAAGTCTTAGAGATAGGCTTATATAAGATGTCTAGTTTAGTTATGATCTTAGCCAAAATAATAGGTTCCATAACGCAAATGAATGCATTCAATCAGTTAGGTGGGATAGAGAACTTTTGCCTAAGTTATTAAATTGAATAGGAATGCATAATTCAAGAGAGTGTGTAATTTACCTTAAGGAACCTACACTCTTACAAATCTAGAAAAAAAAAGTTAAATCAAGATAAACAATAAATACGAACAAATCTTAGAAGCATTAATTACCTGAATACTAACTTCATCATTAATCATTACTTATTATGAATTTATTTAGGCAAATTACTCTTATTTGTTTCTCTTATTTTATTTGTTAAACCAATCGATCATCTTTTAACTTGATAGGCTAGGTAATTTAGATAAAAATTCATTAGTAATAGTAGTCCCTATTAATTTGACCCTGGACTTACCTTAAATATATTACACTTGGTAGGTACACTTACCTATTTTTGATTTGTGGTATTATTAGTGTGTTTCTTGGATAAATTTTAATTAAAACTTTGGTACATTACAAACATGTTAATGATTCTAAGCTAGAATTCAACTAGAGATAGAATTAGTGTTTTCTAAACTCATTATTTCATTATATTTAACTCTATTTTCTTTTTAATCAATATACAATTTCTTTATGTTTAATACTTTATATTCTTTAATTAACATGTACAATTAAATTGTTTAATAAATAAGGCTAGGTTAGTAGATATTTTAGTTAAGTAATTTTACATGAATTGGATGCTAATCTTTGTTTATTTGAGTGCCCTAATTATCATAAAAGAGCTAGCCACTTGGCATAGATTCATGAATAACTAAAGATCTGAGAGATATATATTAGGTGTTGAAAAAGACATTAAACATCACAGTTTAAATCAATGAATGATAAATCTCTAGTTAATTTTGAGGGTTTTAATTATGAATAATAGATTTTAGAATTAAAATTTTTGATCTTTAAGCCTCTCATTTAAGTTAATTATATGACCAAATTTCAAAATATGATTGATAGAGATAAGTCATAGTCTAAACCATAATTGTGCCTTGATTTTGTGAAGATACTCTATATTAGGCATTCAATTAATTTTTAAATCAATTAATTCATTAAACACTGAAAACCTTAGGTATACATTTGGATTTGGTAATTTCATAAGTAATACAGATTTCTTTTCATTAACTAAAAGTGATTTAGTTTAGTTAATAGTTTTACTTTAATTAATCAACCAATTGGTGTTTTCTAAACAATTATAATCTAAATGACCTAGTAGTTACAATCAAATCCTCGTGGGATGATACTTAGACTCAATGGTAATCAACCATATTACTTTTGATAGGTATACTTATCTATAAGTTAGTGTTAGAACAAAATTGGTATGAAATATTAGTATAGAAAGACCAAAAATAAGTTACTAATGCGAGAAATATATTGGTGTCAATTAGACTAAAGGATTATCCTTTATCACTTTTATTCTTTTTATTTTTATTTATTATTTTTATTATTTGTTTTAATTTTATTTGTTTGATTTTTCTTTATTTGATTGATAGGAATAGATTGTTTATGATTAGGTTAGAGTTTTCTATTTTTATTTTATTTTATTTTGGTCTATACATTAGGCCATCTCTTAGTGACTACTTGTGGTCATCAAGATGATATGGTAGGATGACCATTAGAAAGAATATCAATCATATAAAGCAGTAAAAAGTTGGATGTTATGTCTGGGGTGATAGACGGATAGGCTAAAATAAGTAATTGGATGATGCCTACACCCTTGATTTGCTAGACTACCTTGATTATTCTTGGCTTAATAAGACCTATTATGAATTTCCTTCACCATTTCATCATAAATAGCAATTTGAGAATGACCCATGATTGGTGTTGTTTGAGGCAATAAAGAAGTGCATATCAAGGAGCAAGCCCAATTAAGAAGAGTTAAAAGCTTCTCGTCATAAGTTGGCCATCTATATGAATCAATTAATTAAATTAGTTATAGAAGATCAGAAAACTAAGTTGATTGATACTATCGTAGAGAGCTAGGGAGGGATGACATAGTTAGTAACAAGGAGCAGCTGACAATAGAACTAGAAGAGAATGACTTAAGGGCTATTAAGGATAAGGTTAATAAATAGGTAGTTGTAAGAGAGGAAATTAGGGAGTATAAGGAAGCACCTAAGAGCATTAACTTTATAGGTATTACGACCTTTAATCATATTCTAGGGATAACATATCAAAACTTTTGGTCATGGTGTTTTTCAAGGGTAGGAATAGTAACTATAAAAATCCAAGGATAGGTGTAAGCAACTTTAGGAAATATGCTCATCATTTTGAAAAAATATAAAAAGGATGAGTTAGGTGATGGACCACTCAAGAGAACTCAAATTCTCTAACAATAAGGTTGCTATACATTTTGATTTGGTAATTTCATAAGTAATCTTGATTTATTTTCATTAATTGAGAATGATCTATTTTAGTTAATATTTTGTTTTAATTAACCAACCAACTATAGTTTTTTAAAATAATTATAATCTAAGTGACCTATTAATTACAATTAAATCCTTATGGGATGATACTTGGACTCAAGTTTGATCCACTATAGTACTAGTATCCACTATATTACTTGTGAAAGGTGTATGGAAGCCCTAAAGGCACTCAAAAGGGGGTTGTGAATTAAGTAATAAAAATTTTCTTAACAAATTTAAACTTAAGACCAAAGCCAATTCAATTCATTGAGATATACAAAAGTGAACTCCAAATTGATAGTAGATAAATTAATAATCAAAACACAAAACAAGTAATAAGTACAGAGAAAAGGGAAGAGAAAAACACAAAGATTTATAAAAGTTCACCTATCCTAAAGATAGGTTACGTCTTCTCTTCAACTACTTGTTTGATATCATTCTTTACTAACAACTTCAAAACAAATATAATCTTCTTCTAAGGTGAAGAGTAACCCTTACAAGAAAAATCTTTTTATCGGCAAAGAGAAGCCTTTACAACCCTAATCTTTTAAGGCAAAGAGAAGCCTATACAAAAAACAATCTTCTTTTTTAAGGCGAAGAGAAACCTTATGATCAATCTTTATATGAAAAGGAGGAGCCTTGACACACTTAACTAATCTATCAATTTAAATAACACCTTCATAAGTAACTAAAAAAACTTATGGATATGTTTCACTTAAAGCACAATTAAACTAAGGGCTCTAATGCTTTTACAAATGATATGAATGATCAATGACACTATTGCAAGCTTAAAAAATTAATATGATAGATTTGATGCACTAAATTGATAAATTGATGAATCACAATCTCAAAGATCACATAAACCAAACCTGAATAGTTTTAATAAATATGACAACAAATACTTCCAAATAATTAAATAAGCTTCTAATAATTCAGTTAAATGATCAAAAATCCTTCTGAAGACTTAAATAAACAGGGAATAATAATTTTGAAATAAACAATTCAAATTTAAATGCCCAAATATATGAATAAAAGCTAGTGCCAGAAATCTGAACAATTTAGAGCAGTCTACAAATTTAAGCTGAAACAGAGCATATAAGTGCTTAAATATCAAACTAAAAGTATCTAGACAATCTTCAGATCATAAATAAAATAATCACAATATGTTTTCACTTCAATAAACTAATATAGTTAATCAAAAAATAGATTAGCACAAGAGGAGAAAAATGAAAGACAATTTAAGTATATTTGGAAAATAGTTTTAAAAAACTAGAAATAATCTTCAACAAATTCGAAACAAAAGTCACTCTAGGAAACTTACGTAAATAGAAAATAATTCTTGCACAACATTAGAAATAGATTAAAATACCAAGAATCATGTTGAAAGTAAGAACAGAAAAATCTTGTTAGTTTCAGTGTATTTGAGAAGAATGGACTTAAAACCTATGAAATAATCTTTCAAAAATAGAAAAAAAAATTAAACAGACTCTAGGAAACTTAAATAAACTGAAAGAAATAATTTAGCTATTTTATAAGTAGATTAAGATAGCAAGAATCAATATGAAAGTCATAATAGAACAAATAGAAATAAGCAAACAGAAACAGTTTTGTGCTATGAGTGAATTCAAGCTCTATTCTATCAAACTAAATACCCTAAAATATGAAACTATTATCAAAAAAACTTTTAAACACTTAATCTAACTGAAAACAATGAATTCATATAAAGAAAAATAGATTAAGATGGAGAGGGTCGAAATTAAACTAAAATAGTGAAGAAAAGAGGCAAACAGTGAAGAAGGAGGCAACCTTAAGATTTGAATGATTTTTATCTATCAATCTTGTTTCTTGGGATTCAAAAAAATACTAAAAGTTTTTAGAGATATTGTATTTGTGGTTGGGAATGGTGTATAGAAATTTAAATTACAGCCCAATCCATTTGGAAGACAAAAGAGACGTTTAATCCTAAAAAGGAAATAAAGAGCTACTATAGACAACTTTGAGTAATTTGTATTCTTAAAGCTTCAATCAATGTTTTGAGTGCTTAAAAATGAAATAAAATTCTAATGTACTCTTAAGACTTTAAGAAAAATGTGTATAATGATTTTTAAGTAATAAAAAATTATTTGTGTACTGAAAAATTAGATTGAATGATAATAATTGAAATCTAAACATATTTGAGGAACATCAAGAAAGGAGCTTAAGCCAAATGAATTTTAATTATAAAATTACAAACAAATGACTAAAGCAATTCTTCACTATCTAAACATTGAATAAGACTTCAAACAAGATTTCAAATATAATTTGAAACCATATTAATAATGAAAATGATTCAATGACTATGTTATGAAACTTTTTGCAATGTTTAAAAACTATATGCAATGTATGATAAAAATTGAGCCCCTATATCAATTAGACAATAATTAAAACTTACAATCATATTAAAAAAAACCTAACTAAGGTCTTGTAACTTTCATATCTCTTATTTTTCCTTTAACTTCATCTTTACCCTTCAAACTTTAAGCTTTCCAAATGGAATCATCTTAAAATAAACCTATCATTGAATGTCAAGGTATAAACTTAAATCATTAATAACAATTATGTTTTTTTAACATCAAACTGAGATTAGAGTCCCCCTTGGTTCAAAAATCTTCCTCTTTTTAATGATGAAAAAACATGTTATATCATAGAAAGAACAAAGAACATTTCAAGATGACAAACTCATGACATATATTTTTAGTCATGTCAAAATTAACTAATGCCCCCTTACTTCATGCACAAACTTTTGAAGGCTCACCCTCAATATATGCAATCTATAAATCATATACATGTTTAAGCATAAGAGCAATATCACATATACCTCTCTCCCTTTTTGACATCATCAAAAATAACTAAAGAAATGTATGAGAACATAAATCAAGAAGGGGAAAATATTCATAAGCACATAACAATCAAAGAGATACACCATCAATCATGCTTAACTGAATTTGGCTTTTTATTAAACCATGAAACTAATGCATGACCTAGAAATTGTCAAGTGTCAAATGTACTCTTTCTATCGGGTAAACTACTAACATAATCCACATATGAATAACCAATTAGCTCAAATAATGCATATTTAGGATACCAAAAACCTAAAGATGATGATCTGGCCAAATATCTCAAGATTCTTTTAACATCAAATAAATGAGATTCTCTAGGACTAGATTGAAATCTTACACACAAGCATACATGAAATATGATATTGGGACTAGTAGTAGTCAAATATAATAAATTTGCAATCATAACTCGATATTGCTTGACATTTACTGGCTCACCCTCTTCATCTTTCTCTAACTTTGTGATGATGGTCATTGGTGTGCCTAATGGTTTTGTTTGACTCATTCCAAATTAATTTAGTAGCTCTTTTGTGTACTTTGCTTGGTTGATAAAGATCATGTCCTTCATTTGTTTGAATTGGAGTCTAAGAAAGAAATTTAACTCACTCGTCATGCTCATCTCGGATTCCTTACTCATACACTTTACAAACTCTTGACATAAAGCATCATTAGTAGCATCAAATATAATATAATCCACATAAATTTTAACAATCAATAAATCATCCTTTTATTTCTTTATAAACAAAGTAGTATCAACTTTTCCTTTAACGAAACCATTTTGAAAAAGAAAAGAACTTAATCTATCATTTCAAGCTCTAGGATCATGTTTTAAACTGTACAAAGCTTTAGCAAGTTTGTAAACGTAGTCGAGTGCGTCATGATTTCCGAAACAGGAGGTTATTATACGTATACCTCCTTTTGAATAAAACCTTTTAAAGAAACACTTTTAACATCTATTTGATAAAGTTTAAAACTCATATAAGAAGCAAAAGCAGGTAAAAGTCTAATAGCTTCTAATCTTACTATAAGTGCAAAGGTCTCTTCATAATCAATCCTTTCTTCTTGGTTATAACCCTTTACTACCAATCTAGCGTTGTTTCTCACAATATTTCTATCTTCATCAAGCTTATTCCTAAAGACCCACTTAGTAGAAAATTTTGATGATCATTAGGCCTAGGTACTAAGGTCCACACTTTTTTTCTTTCAAATTAGTTCAAATCTTCATTCATGCTCTCATCACCTAAGGCTTCATCTATAGTTTTAGGTTCTATGGTGGAAATAAATGCCATATCACATAAATCTCGAAGGCTTGATCTAGTTGCTACTCCCCTTCCTACTTCACTAATGATTTGGTTAGAGGGATGGTCTTTCTTAAATATTTACTCTTTAGGTAAGCTCTCATCTCTCCTAACCTCACTTGGTTAAATAATAGGCTCATATGGTAACAGTTGGATATCTAAAGTACCCTATTTAAGCTCTTCTAACCCTAATGTCTCCATATCCTTGCTTAAGTCTAAATCATCATCATCATCATCATCACTCTTCTTGACATAAAAAGGATTGGATTCATCAAATACAACATACATCATCTCTTCAATCATCATAGTGCTTTTGTTAAGCATCCTATAATCTCTACTAGAAAAAGAATAACCAATAAATATACCTTCTTCTAATTTAGGATCAAATTTACCCAAATTATCTCTAGTATTAAAAATAAAGCATTTATAATTAAACACTTTGAAATAACTCACTTTTTGTTTCTCCCATACCAAAGTTCATAAGAAATTGTATCATTATAAGGCTTTATTGATAAGTGTGTTTTAGGTTATATTTCTAGGTTATTTTTAGGTGTTTCAAGTGTGTCTTTTTGTGTTTTAGCTTTATTTTATTTGATCTTTTGCATCTTTTACATCTTGTATATTATTTAAAGTGTTTGAGTGTTTTTTTATTTTGTTTAGTGTTTAAGGGTGGATTTTAAGCTTATTTGAGGGATATTTTTATGCACATTATTGCTTGCTTTTGTAGGCATCAGAATTTTAGAGTGAGGTATTTTTCAGATGGCCATGCAAATTTATGGACAGGAAGCGCAAGATGTTAGGAGTCTCCAGTTCAAATTTCAAGCCAATCGAAGGTCCAGAGAAGAAGTTATGGCCAAAAGAGTGATGGGTGTTCAGAGCTGTCAAGATTAGGTCATGATCGTGACCAGCACTGTTCATGGGTCCTCTGTCACGATCGTGACAACAGGCTTACTCCTGGACGAGTTAAACGCGGGATTTTAAGGGTTGCAACCCTAATTTTGACATATATAAGTGTTCTAAACCCTAAAGAGCGGGGAGATTCATTGGACAACATCCAAGAAGAGGCAAGGAAGAGGTTTTTGGTAGCTACACAAAGGAGGAAACTCAATCAACCTTGGAAATCACCAAGAAACATCAACACCCAGATTATCCAGCATTCTAGAAGTGAAGAGAAGAGCTTTAAGGATTTATCTAGTTTATTCTTCACCCTATTTACTACTTGTTTATATGGGAAATATGATTGTTGATGGATTTATTGTTGTTACGAGTGGTTAAACATTTTATAGGAGTTGTTCTTAAACTATTTTGTGGAACTCTTCCTTTATGATTCAATGAATGGTTTTTTATGATATGTGTTGAGCTTAAACCTTACAATAGACTGAGAGGGTGAGTTGGGTGATTGTGTTGGGTAGTACAATGAGAGTTGGCTCCCAATAGACCTATACATATTCAGGTT
>JAOXYD010016129.1:0-14859 GCA_028565735.1 Pinacopodium congolense
GTGACTGAACAGAGATGGTTAGAGGTGAATTTATCGATAAATCGAAGAAGCAACGACGGCCTGCTGGCCATCTGATAGCCGTCAGTATGTTGCAATAATCGTTACAAATGACATCAATTATGTTTGTTGGGCATCTGGGCAAGCTCGCTCTTTCTAGTGCTGCCATGGCATCTTCCTTTGCCTCAAGCACTGGCCTCTAATCTCTCCTCTCTTTAATCGCTTTCTCTCTCTCTAATAAAAAATTAGGGCTTGTTTGGTATCCCTATAATTTTTTATTTTTATTTTTTATTTTTAAAAACACATAAACTAATAAAAATAATACAGAAATAAAAAAAGATAATATATTAATATAGCACATAAATCTAAAAAATAACACAAAAATCAATAATAATATCATATAAACCAATACACATACACAAAAATAAAAATAAAAAATAAAAACAAGAAGTGATATAAAACGAACTCATAATATTTTCAATAATTGAGTTCATTCATTAGAGTGCATTTAAATGATGAACCTAGATAGGCTCAAGCCCATTACTTATGATAAGGAGCTACAAGTCAAAATTTTTTATTTTGAAGTACTAAAAAATTGTAGAGAAAGAGAAAGGAAAAACAGGTAGGATATAAATGACCCCATCGAGATGTGGCCAGGTGAGTTATAGGTATAAATTATTATATAGTTTGGCAATATGCCTATGTGTAAAATACTGAGTTATCCTTCTAGAAATGGTTGTGCTTGAACTTCTATGAAAAATTTGGGCTTATGGAGTCGGTGGGGGTATACTACAGGCCTATTGAGGTCTTAGGGGAATGCGGCTTAAAAGCCACTATAAACAAAATTAAAAAGAACAATTTCCAACAATATGATGTGAAGCTGTCATGTAATCCCATTATTTCTAAACACATTTATTTTCAATTTTTAATAAATTCAAATTTACAAGTAACAGTACACAAATCTCCAAATTTAATAATAATAATAATAATAATAATAATCTCCAAGTTCAATCAATTACAATTAATTAACTAATAAATATAACTAATCTAATAAAATAATTCAAAATAAAAATCACAATTTAATATTGTTCTAAAATGAATGTAATAAATTTGAACATCTTACAACATGCTAGCTCATCTATCACAATTAATGAGCAATAACTAGAATATTGAGAAGCATAAACTAATGTTATAAAAATAGGTACTGTACCAATATCGATTGTTGTTCTAAAATAGTATCGTATCGATACTGATCAATATTGGTATCAGTACCGATCAATTTTTTAAAATTATAAAATAGTTCTTACATCTTATAAAATTTGCAAAAATAGTCCCTGTATATATTATACATTTCGTATAAATATACTTCCAACCTTAAATTTTATAAAATCTCTAAAATTTCCTTCAATATATTATATTGTATAATTTTTAACTTTATTTCAATTTTATCTAAAAATAAATAATAATATAAACTTGACATAATAATAAATTTATTAATTACCTTAAATACTCCATATTCATTATATGAATTAATGGAGCATCTAAAATAATTAATAAATTATTTATAATTGAAATATTTTAAAAATTTCCTCTTATTTTTCATTCATTCATATTTAAAAAGTTACAAATATAATAATAAATTAATGAAATATTTATTATTGGAGACCAAAAATAAAAATAAAAATGTCTCTCTAATAAAATAATTATAAAATAATTTATACATGAAATAATAAATATTTTAAACCATAAACATTTTAGTTTTATAAAATAAAAATTAAAAAGTTTAGAAAAATAAAAGAAAATGGAATCTACTTTCAACTTTAAAATAAAAGGAATAAATTTTAAAAAAGTAGATTTGAATGTTCACTTGTCTTACGCCCTCACTTGTAAAGAATTTTTTATTAACATCGGTTAACCAATACTCAAGAATCAATTGATCGACATATTGAAAAAAGAAATTTTAATTTCGAAATTTACAATATTGCCCAGTTTTGGGGCAATATATCAGAACTACAATATTACCAATTTGATTCAATATTTAACATCGATACGATTTTAATTCAAATTGTACTAGTTTCAGGTCGATAAGGTTTGAATCGATGATAAGCCATCGGTTCGAATAGATTTTCAAAACTTTGGTCATAGTGACAACTATGCTCCGTGTTGACATTGTAAGCCATACAATTTTTAAAATATATATATAAAAATATATATATGTATCATATGACACTTAAATAACGTAAGCCTATGCTTGTTTTAAATGTATTGAAAATATTGTTTTTTAAAATATTAAAGTTCTTTCAATCTAATTTAAATATAAATAAAAATATTAAAGACATGTCTTTTGAGGAGAAGGTAATAATTTCGTGACAAAAAAATATCAGAGCTAACGTTTGATTTTATCTGACTTCACACCAAATGTCACTTGTATTTAAAACGACAACTGTTAGTGGAACGACAATCATTAATGATAAGCAGGATAGACCATTGTAATGAGAATTGTCACGAAATTGGACAAGAGAAAATGCCATGTCAAACACTTTAATATAGTGTAGATATGATACATTAATCTTATATTGAATAGATAAAAAATAATCTTGAAACTTATAAGCATAAGCGTTAAATACTACTTAAAAAATATTTTTTTAGGAGATGATAATAGGTAGCGTGACAAATTGATTTTTTTTTTTTACCTGTCTAGGTTCAACTAGAAATCACTGGACTCTTTGGTCCACTCGTGCAACCAATAAAATTTTATGGACAACTCTTTTCCAGGAAGAAAAATTTCTATGGACAATTCATAAACGACCTAGTTACGATTGATCTCCAAATGTAAAAGCCCATATTAAGCGTCCAACTGTACAACATCTTAATGTATCCAAGAGTTCTATGTTTTTCTAGTGCTTGGGCCCTTGCTTAAAATCAAAACGATCTCTTTTCCAAAGTCTATCGATCCAATTATTTTCAACAAAATATCTTCTCTTATTTCAAATTTAACCTCATAACTAGCCAATAAATAAAATTGTGATTATGGATCATAATATGTGGTTAATAACACATGACAAGGTCTCAGGCACTATACAGGATATCATCACGACTCAAAGAGTGGTCCTTCGAATGGTTCGTAAGAAGAGCAAAATTCCATATTCCTCCATCTCCGTCATGTTAAAACCCTTGGCCTGTACCTTTGAATTAACATCCAAATAAATTTCACGGTTTTCTGTATCGATACTACGCCTAGTAGTACATCAATCCCCTACTTAAAAGATTCTTATAAGCATGAAATTGGACGCTTTAAAAAACCGGCTTATTCTGCTCTTTCTCCACACTTCCTCAACTATTATTAGCTTGGTACTTCACCACGTTGACCTTAAGGGGGCCGGACCGGCCTATCTAGGGTTTCCAGTTTTACGTCATGGCCTTGAAAGATCTGTTTCGGTTGAACTTACCATAACAAGAAGAGGAAATCACTGACGGGCTATGTTAGACGAGGATCAACTAGATGGAAGATAACAAATCTGTTGTACATGGAAGCGCTAGAACTGTAACTCAATTGGAAAGTTTATGTCATGTATAATTTAGTTTTGATTTTTAATTTTAGTTTTCTCTTTTTCTACACACAAAAATTGATAAAGAAAATACGTTTTTTTCTTCATTTTATGTTGATTTTCTTATGTTTTTGTTGTTCTTTTTTTTTTTGAACATGATTTTCTCGTTTTAGTGTTGAATATTTCTGGTTTTTGGGTTATATTTACTGCTTTTATTATTTTTATTTTATTATTTTTTCATTTAGTTATTTTGTCTGAATATTTGTGTTGAATCTTTATATTTTATTAATAGAATGCGTAGTTTTATTTTTCAGTCTCGTTTTTTTATTTTTCTAGTATTTATTTTGTTAATTAAATTTGGGTTCTTGTTTAATATTGATGTTCTTAATTAGTTTTTGCTTTATTGTTCGATTTATGCATGCTTTTAGGTAGCTATGAGTTTAATTTTAGTTTTTATTGATTCGGCTTTATTAATTTAAGCGTGTTTCGTGGTTGATTAGCTTTAATTTAGTTCAGGTTAAGTGTTGAATTGTAGTTTTCGTTATGGGTTTTGTTTATTTAGTTATTCTTTTGTTTAATTTCGTAATTTTTAGCTAGTGTCTTTTTGGGCTTAAAGGTATAGGAAGGAATTATGATGATTAATTGTGGGAACGTTAATTAGTTGAGTTTAATTTGGTGTTTTTAAGCTTAGGCTGGTTTAGGATTTTAGTAAATGCCATGGATTAGGTGTTACCCTTAGGATTGACTATTTCATACAGCTAGAAATGAGCATGTGATTCATAATTGTCCTTAGCGATGTCTAAAAGTAGAAATAGGGTAGTTGAATTTGTTATGTTGCTTAATCGAGTAACCTCGAGTCCCTTACCTTTAAGTTACACTTTCCAAACTTGCGAGTTAGTAGCCTAAGTTAGTCGTTCCTTAACACCAAAAGCTTCTCCACTATTAAATTAGAGAGCTTGTTCTAGGTTATAAATGGAGTTAGGAGTATTTCTAGAGTTTGTTAGATTTATCTAAGTTAGGGGAAATGAGGCTTTGAGAGCTTGTTTGAACCTATAGGCTAACATCATAGTTAGAACATCATTTATCTAGATTTGAGGATCAATTGTGATTCCTAAATCCTAATGATACCTTCAGCCCATTTCTCTATTATAATTTGTAGTCTTTTCTTGTTTTGTTTTGCTTAATGTTTATTTTAGTTTCTTTAAGGCTTGTTTGGTATGGGTGTAGTCTTATGTTTTGGTTTTTTGTTTTGTTAAACACAGAAATCAAAAAATACAACACACTAATATAGTATAGAAATCGAGGACAAAACGTAAAAACCAATACAAATATATAAAAACTACGACTAAAAACCATAACCAATAGTAATACCAAATGACCCTTTACCTTTCATCATACTTGGGATTTTTATTTCCTTGAGGATTCAACCCTGACTCACCCTAATTACTTAGTTAGGTCTAGTTAGATATTTTATTATTTAGTAGCTTACAATGAGCTCTACCAATAGGAATCACACTTTGCTCACTTTTGCATGGTGTATAAAAGAGGCTTAAATGAATGCGCAAAAATAATTTGCCTCAAACTTACCACTCAAAACACTACAAAACTTTTCATAAAGAAATGATGGAAAGATACGTGTAAGAGCACTACTAATAACTCATATATGCTTGTGTTAAAAACTATTGACAGACACTTATAACACTATGATAAAAACTCTTGTTATTAATGATAGGATTGGAATATATTAAGTTTTTGTTTTGTTGGTTAGGCGACTTAAAAACTTTGAATGATCTTGAAATGATTTCACTTTGAAAACCAATGGAATAAAGGCAAGTGCACTTATCGCAAAAGTAATATAATGGAGTAAATTTAAGAATTTAGTTATCGATAGCATGGGGAAAAAGTTGGTTTAATTACTAGGTTAATCAGATTAAATTATTTAGGAAAATCCAAACAAATTGATTAAAAATATGAAAATTTCTAAAACTAGACTAACTTGGCTTAAACACTTCAAAAATGATTTTAAATTGCTTCTAAAAAATTTTGAAAATTATCAAATGTATAAATTGGCTAAGGATTAGATGATTGATGATCTAATTAAGCTTTAAACACATTTAAGGTCTAATGAAAGTTCCTTCACAAAATCAAAACTAAGTTAAGATTAAGACTTTGCTTTTTCTCCATGTAATCTTATGTAAAGTTTGGTTATGCTTTAAATCAAATTAATAAGTTTTAATTTCAAGAAGTCGTGTTCTGGAAAATTAATCTCAGATCACTAACTTTCACAAAAAAATCCAAGTTTGGTCATGCAAGGATTAATTTATGTTACTTATTGAATTTTCTAACAATTTAAGATGATTTCTCATGCTTAACTTGTTTTAAAAACTAATCTTAAGTGGCCAACCTAAAATTAGTTCATTTAATCCTTCAATAAACAAAATACAAAACCTTTAACATGCCATTAAGCTCTCTTAAATCATACAAAAATCAATCCTTAGTAATAAAAACGAATTAGCCACATCAAGACATACTAAATAAACCACTTATGCAACATATCTTGATAGATCTATAAAAACATGGTGAATTTATAAGTTTAGAGTGTACAAAATAGGTTTGAAAGACTTTTGGACGTGTCTTGTAACTCCTAACTTCATCTGGAATGCAGCACAGCCTCTGATTTGAATCAAACTTACAGAAAAATCAAAGACCATACAAGGTTGTAAGCCTAAGAATAAGTGCTTTGATTAATCCAAAAATAAGAGTATAATAAAAAGTAATCTGAGTTAGAAAACCCTTGAATATGAGTTATAAACTCAGAACTATGTTTATACACCAAGCTCAATTATTTAGAAACTTAAAACCAACACACAAAGTTGAAGAGCAAAGTGTTTGAAGCTAAGAACTATAGAGAGAAGAAAGAATTCTCTCTATCCTTTTTATTGATCTGTTCTCTTACTTCCTCTTTGCATGTTTTGTGTTAATCTGCTTGTTTTTTACAACCGTAGAAGCCTCTAAAAATTGCTAGAAGACAAGGAAATTAATTGGAGATATGCCACAATTGCAATGTTAAAGATTTGAGGTTAATATTGTTGGCTGCTTCTTCAATGGCGAGTTGTACCGCTGCATAACAGTAGGCTAGAGGGTGTCATTGATGGTCAAATTCTACCTCTATTAACGACCCCTATTCATCCTTCAATGGTGGTCTAGCAGGGTGCTATTAAGGAATAAAAATGAGGCACTTTCTTCTAATTTTTGCCCTAATATCCGTCTTTAAGCTCCATCTTGCAAATTAAACATAACAACACATAAATTGAACATTTAAGCACTAAATTAGGGTTAAATTAACATCGAAGAACATAAAAAAAATACTATAAATTTAACCCCTAAAAATTTTCATATGCATTTAGATGTGATTTCAATCTTATTTTATTATTTAAATACTCAAATTATCTTCATTTTACATTTAATATTAGGTTAAATGTGGTTATACATATTTGGTATAAAAAATAAGGAAGATAGGTACATCTAAAGCAAAATTTTGGTACAAAGTGGAGTGGTCCTTATTCAACGAAGACTAGTCGACCGAAGGCAAGACATCGATCAACCAAATGAAAGGATCGGTCAACTAAATGCAAGGATTAGTCGATCGAAGGCAAGGATCAATTGACTGAATGAGGCTTCTCATAAGACAGGTCGGCCAAAGAAAAGACATCGGTCAACTGATAGACATCTTACACGGACCCTAAACAGTGAACTGTCATTTTATACAATGAACAAAAACCTAAAAAAGGGAGGATATAAAAGAAAAAAAGAGGAGAGGAAGTCATCAGTTTTTAGCATATAATAGTTTTCCAAAACTCCATCGTCTTGATTTTCTCTTGATTTTTCGTCTTGTTCTTCAACATTCTTAAGCATTCTTTTAAGCTTTTAGGTTAGATTTCATTGTTGTTGATTGAATATTTGATTTTATTGATGTTTCCAATTGGTTTAGGTTCGTATTAGTGATTATTTGATGTTTTAGATTGTTATTTTCAAATTTAGTTAATCTTGGATATTTTGAAGAGTTGTTTTAAGGATTTTGAGTTGATATTTAATGAATAATGGATGGTTAATAATTATATTTTAATGGGCAGTTTTGGTTTATGATTTTTAAGTAAATTTTTTATGTTTAATCCTTAATTTTAGGTTGTTCTTATTTAATTTCCATTGATTTTTAGATATTTCTTGGGTTATTTGATTGTTCTACCTTAATTCTTAACATTTTTAAGTGGGTTTTGATTCATAGATAAATTTTGGCATAATTCTAGATTGTTTAATCTTTCAATTTCAAATTTTATTTATGTTTAAGGTGCTGGAATTTTTATTTCTTAGGAAATTGGTTTGAGGATTGCGATTGGTTTATGCTTTATTAGTTATTAATACAGATTATCTAAGTTTACATTAGGTAAAGTATTGAATTTTGGGTTTCTTTGAGTAGTCATTAATTTTCTAGCTTTTATCATTTTATTTTAAATATGGAACTTGTTTATCTGATATTTATGTGGTTTAATTTTAATGTGTGGCTAGTTTTCTTAGGGGTTTAGAGATATTAGAAAGATGAAGGGATGGGAATTGTGATAATGGAGTTGAATTTGTCTTGAATGGGCGCTTGTAGGTCTAGGTTGGTTTGGGAGTTAGAGAGCCTATTCTAAGTTATAATAAAGATCTGGGCATCTCTAGATCTCATTAGTTTTGCCTATTTTAGAGAAGTTAATGGTTCAAGAGCTTAAATTGAATCCATAGGCTAACATCTTGATGAGAGTATCTTTTATTTAGATTCAAGTATCAATGAATGTCCCGGATTCCCGAAGATATCTCCGACCCATATTTTGCTACTGTTATTTGTCTTCTTTTATATTTTCTTGCGTTTGTTTTACTATTTGACATTATTGCATCTTAGTCTATTTAGCTTCCATCATTTCGGGGTATTTTCTTTTCTCTTATTTTTAACATTAGAGATAATATTTGCATCCTAACTCTCTGTGGTTTGACCCTAGCTTACCCTATTATATAGTTTGGTTGTTAGTAACTTTATTATTTGATAGCTTGTGACGATTTCATTAGTTAAACATGAATAAAACTCTTATTTATGCTCATTAATCAAAGATATATCCATTTCCCAACGGTCATTGTATCTATTGACCAACGGATATGTTAAAGTTATATTGGATTAATTTTCTCAATTTTTCTAACCCAGATTTATCTTTTTGTTTAATCACTATTCGGTTGACCTATAGGCTAGGTTCAATTGACCGATTTACCAAACACTGATATTCGATTGACCGTTCTTCACCATTCGGTTGACTAATAGACAAAAGATTGGCATTCAGCTGACCATTCTTTACCATTGATCGATCGATCGATCGATCTAATTAGATCAACAAAAACCTAATAATTCAGCCCAAACTCATTATAACCTTAAAATCTAATGCGAGTAAAAAGATCAAGCCTGAATTACTTAATTTAACCTTTTAAAACATTTCATACTAATTGTCTAACTTAATGCAATCTTAACCAATTAAATCAATCATCAAAAGGATATAATCATATTAAACACATAAACCCCTTGATTTTGCACATATATGCATATTCTAAGATATTTATTCATTGATGAGAATACAAAAGAGCCTGTAAAAACACCAAAATAAAATTAAGCAAAGTTTACACTAAAAATAACATAAGTAAACCTATTTTAAACTAATTTCCTTCTTCAAATTTTAAGTATTTATAAAATTCCATTTTCCACTTCGAGGCTCTTTGTATATGTTCTTCAATTCCATCTCAAGACTCTTTAAGCAATCACACTTAACTTTATTAACCTATATTTCAAAACACACTTGGAACATTAGTAATAAGACTTGTTTTTTCATTACTAAAATAAGGGAGAACCTATCTTGGTTCAATAGTCTCTCCCTTTTTGGTGATGACAAAACCAATGATATTATGAATTAAATAGTAACAATAAATATTGACCTCAAATCTCATATACATCAATGTTTTGACAAACTCCCCCTCAATATGATAGAATTACAAGATAATGATGTCAAAGGCAAAATAAATTGTTTTAACAAACATCATCATTATACAAGTTTAAATCAAATAATATGGCAAAATTAGCTCCCCCTAAGATAAGCTTAAATACGAATAAGATACACTCCCCCTGAGATTAGCATAAATACGAAGAAGATGCACTGCCCATATAACAGGTATACTACCCACATTTTTTGTTAAATATCACATTATCACATAATAATATAATATCACTTATTATATCCCCTTTTTTGGAATCACTAAAAGGTTCACATAAAAAAAATCCAGAACTAAAGAGTATAATTAACAAGCAAGTAAGTCATAATTAATATCGTGCGAAGAGAAAGATAAGCCAAAAACCATCATATGATGGAGTCAATAACATAAATAAGTGATGAGTCATAAATTAAAAAGTATCAATAGTACATCAACACAAAGAAGAAACAAGTATCATCTAAGAGGAATATAATGGAGGTCTAGGAGAAAGTCAAGAGAGAATCTCGTGAAGTAAAGCATTGTGCGAGAACCTCGTGAAGTAAAGCATTGTGCTTATCCATTTGAATCATAAAATGATCGACCTTGTGATGAAGGGAAATAATCTCAGACTTGATATCATAAGGAACCGGAGGGGGTTCAGTAGCAATGGAAGCAAGTCTAACAGATGTCTCCTCATCATCAGGGGATACAAAAGCAAGTTAATTAGAAGCAGGTGCAATCACATCATCAGTAGTAAGAGGAACAAGAGTGGTAGATAGCTACTGTCGCTGATCAGGTCAAGTCATAAGACCTTTAACAGTTTGAAATCCCATATGCTTTAGAAGTTTTGATCAAAGACGGAGGTGCTTCAAAATAATCTTTAATTAGAGGAATATGAAAATGTTGGAAGACATGGCTAAGAATAAAAGAATAAGGAACGTGTTAGCCCTTTTTTTGACAAAAAAATGGATCATGTGATGCAAAAATGAAATCACCCAAATGGATTTTCTCACCAAGCATAAGGGTGGAAAGGAACTAAAGATCATCATACATTAGGTCATTATAATGACCACTAGAGGAAAGAAAGTTGTATTTGATGAATAAATGGTAGAACGTAGGGATAGCACTTAAGTTTCTTACATCTCTTGGTTTTTCTATAATACCCTCCTCACTTTCAAACTCGAAGATGGTTTTAACTATCTTGGCTAAGGAGTGAGGGGCATCAATAAATTTAGACATACAGTCATAATTAGAAAAGATAGAAGGAATAGGAATTTCAAGGATGGTGTTAATTATGTCTCTAGAGAGCCAGATAGGAACATTTTCTACTTTAGACAAAAAGATATACTCTTCATTTTCTTTAACCTCTCTAAGATTGTAGTGGAAGATTTTGACAGCAGTGGGATAAATTTTAAAGAAATAGTAAGGACAGGCTCTCACCCTTGATCAATGAAAAATTATATTGGACCATTTTCCCTAAACATATTTATTATGTAGTAATAATGCAATTATTTTTTAAAAACTTTCTAGAGGCATAATTTTGAAATTAGCCAAAGTGAACATCTAATAGTCATCCTCTTAACGAGTTTGGGATCTCCTACTTCTAGAAGTGCTACCTCCTTGAGTCCAAACCATAGTGAAGTTTTAAAAAAGATAAGAGAACAAGAGCTAAAACGAAAATGGTCTAAAAATAATAGTAAACACTTAAAGATGGGCTCTAAGAGTGGATAGAGCACATGGGTATTCTCTATGTTTGAATTCTATATCACAACCTGAAAGCAAATGCACATACAGATGACTAACATCCAATATTTAAAATGCTTCTAGATGCAACAATGTTAAGTGATTTAATCAAATATAAATATTTAAACAGAAATTTAAAATGAAACATAATAAATTTTGATTAATAAATAATCAAACTAAATAAACCATTATTTGACTTTTTAGAAATTTTAATTTCACAAAATCAATTTAATTGACTAGAAATTAAACCATAATTTAAAAATTTTGGAAAGAAAATCAATTTCAGCCAAAATAAAATCGATTGATAGAATAAAACCTCAGCTTGACCATTTAATCATATTAATTTCATGAAAATTATGAAAATTAATCTTTAAATTAGATAAGCCCTAAATTTCAAAACTAAAATTGTAAAAAAATCAAAATTGAGTATAAACAAATGTAATTGGCTAAAACAAAACCTTAATTTAGCATCTAATTGAGTTCTTATAAGATCAATTTTATAAAACATCATATAATTTGGCCAAATTTTTTAGTAAACCCTTAGCATTCAAGCTAACCTTAAGGAAAAAGAAATTAAGGAAATTCAAATGCAATTAGATGACTTAAACACATAATTATGCTTTCAATTGCAAGAAAACTCAAGGAAATCAAGTTCATTTCTCAAATCTATGAAAATATCCCAGTTTTTAAACCCTAAAATTCTAAAATTCTAGTAATTGAGCAATCCAGGTGTAATTGAACTAAAGTGAGATATAATTTTGGTTTAGGTGATTACTAGGAGTAGAAAGCTACCTTTAGAGTAGCTAAAACTCACCGAAGGGGAAGAAAATGGTAGATGTTAGAGACAGTGGAGAAGAGGATATAAAATGTAGATAAGTGACCTTTTAGGGGTGGAGAGAGCTATAAAACCAAAGAGATGCATTTAGGAAGCCTCGAAAGTTGATTTAGGAGGCTTAAGAACTCAAGCAAGGTGACGAAGAAGCTTCAGGGAGCAATAGTGATAGTGCAAAGGCGAGAGAGATGTTAGAGAAGAGTGAAATAGAAAATAGGAGGATAGGAATTAAAACCCAATGAATTTTAAACATCAGTTAACTGAATAGGGTGATGGTGGAAAGGCAAGAGAGATGAGAGAGAAGAGTGAAGTAGAAAAGAGGAGGAGAGGAATTCAAACCCAATGAATTTTAAACATCGATCGACTGAATAGTGCCTATCGATTGACCTATGAGTTAGTTCGATCAATCGAATGATCATCAATGCACATATGTAAAACACGCACAACCTTTTTCCAATAAAGATAAACATAATTATTTAAGAAATTTTGATTAATTACTACATAAATTCAGTATAATTGGGTACCTTTCAAATTGTTGTTGCCATTCCTTATTGATTTATGTTTCACTTTGTTCAATAATGACAGTTTATTTTTTTCATTCTTGAAGGTACCTACAAAACTGTAATTTAACAAACTTTTTGGTACTCAGATCATCTTGGGCCCATGAGTGTTAGTTGTGTATTTTTTATGACCATTTGATAGAACATGTACATCTATCAATCGATCATAACATAAATATTTAACATGTCTATATTTTTCACAATATGAGCAAAATAAGGAACTAAATTTACTATATGAATTTTTGTGCCTATAATCATGATATAACCTTTGTTGAAAACATTGCCTTTATTAGATAGGAGTTCTTTAACAATGCACGTGACCTCTAGATTTTTTAGAATACATGTATGCATGATGTTTTGTTTGAGTTTGGGATGCATTTTGAATAAACTTAAGGCTATCATCTTCCAAATTCTTTCCCTCAATAAAAATAATCTTACTAGATGATGCTTAATTATATCCTAAACCATGTTTGTCATTTTCCATTTTTTAAATGCTTAGCATGATTTCTAATTTTTCTTTTCCTTTTGTAAATTTCAATAGTGATTCTTTAAATGATTTATCTTCTTTCTTTAATGCAATATTTTTATTTACCAATTCATCATTATCTTTGTTCATTGAATCTAGATCTTTTCTAAGTCTTTAATTTTCCAATTTATATTCATTAATCATTTTCATGGATTCCTCATTTTTTTCATGCAATTTCTTTTTTTTTTCTTAACTAAGTCTTGTATGAATTCTAAAAATTCTTTATATTTGTATTCTATTTCACATTTTTCGTTAGGGTGAGGATTACTTGCCTCATTGTGAACCACGAAGCACATGTTTGCTATCTCTTCATTTTTGGATTCACTTGACTCACTCCATACTGCTTCAAGAGCTTTCTTCTTGTAATTCTTATTTTCTTAACTTTTCTTTTTTTCTTCCTTTCTGTCTTCTTGAAGATTCAGGCGATGTAACTGTAAATTACTTTTTTCACCATATTAAAAAACAGTTTACATTAGATAATCTATTCTTAGAGGAATATGTACCTTGTTTCCTATAAATTGGAGCCTTTCTTCGTATAAGTTTACTTAAGCCTCATGTAATTAGTGCGATAGATTCTTCTTCACCAATTCTATAAGACAACTCTACATTCTCGCTATCTTCCTTTCTCATAACCTCGAATGCTATGTTTTTATTTTTGGGAGTGGCTTCTTCTTATGTATCTTTTAGTACCATCTCATGTGTGAGTAGTGATCTGATGAGTTCATCCATGGGTAGAGCACTTAGGTCGTTCACTTCTTTAATTGTAGTTTCCTTTGGTTCCTATGATTTTGATAATGATCTTAGAATTTTCCTACCAAACTTAACATTGGAATAGGTCTTACCTAGACTTTTTAAACCCCTCACAATATTGTTAAAACAGGCATACATAGTATAAATACTTTCATCAAGTGACATTTCAAACAAGTCAAATTGATAAGTGAGCATGCTAATTTTGGTCTCATTAACATGATTTGTGCCTTCATGAGTTATCTATAATGTGTTCCAAATATCACATGTAGTGTTACACATAGAAATTATATTAAATTCTCTAATATTAAAAGCACAAAATAAAATATGCATAGCTCTACTATTTAAGGATACTAGTTTCTTTTGTTTGATATTCAATTTATTACCTACCTTAAGTACAATTTCATTTCCTGTATGCTTGGATGGTAAGGTGGTTTTTTTTTAAACAACAAGCCACAGATCTTTACTTTCACTTCTAAAATAATGTCTCATCCTAGTCTTCCAATACAAATAATTGATTCCATAGAAATAAGGGGCTCTATGAGCTTTTTGACCTTTAAAACTAGATGTAGGAGCAAGGTTATGCATCATGTATGCCATAAGATCTTTACTCACTAATTCATTGGAATTATAAATTGTGTGAGACCTATGCTTTAATACAATTATTAGGCCAGTTATGGCACCAAGGGGTGAATTAGGTTTTAAAAACTAATCTTATAAATAATCAAATTTAGATGAAAATATGTAAAAGCTTTTAACACAAAATAATTTATCAAATCAATTATTCAATATAGTAAAGTAAATGTGCAAAGATAAAGAAAAAGGGTAGAGAGGTACAACGGATTTATACTAGTTTAGAGC